>JACSZP010030160.1:0-10021 GCA_016161895.1 Pinna nobilis
TTAGCTCTACTGGTCATAGACCAGCAGAGCTTATGCGATACCCCGTTGTCCGGCGTCCGTCCGTCCGTCCGTCCTTCCGTCCGTAAACAATTTCTTGTTATCGCTACTCCTCCTAAACCATACTACATATTCACTTCTAGACTTCATATATGTTTTCAGCATAAAATGCAGTTGGTCTAAAATGAAATTCAGCCTTGTCAAATCAAAAGGGGCCAGTTTAAGGGTCAAGGAGTTAAATCTACTACTCTTTTATTGTAATGTTATTGACATTCAGACTTTCAGGACAAGACATAACAAGAAATGTTTTACCAACGGAAGGATTGACAGACTTGATATATCAAGTAAATGATGTAGTATGTCTAAAATGAAATTCAATCGGTCTGACTCCTTAGGACCTTTTTAGGGATTTGGTTAAATTGCACATAATATATACAATGTAGTTATCCTAACTTTTGTAAAATTACAAGTCAAATAAACATATAACTATACCCTCCCCCTCAACAAAGTTGTAGGGGGGTATACTGGATTCACCGCCTATCTGTCTGTCTATCCGTCTGTCCCTTTATTTCCACAACATAACTCAATTACCTGTGGGTCTACAATGTTGATACGTCACATATGGGTTGCTCATGACTCAAGGAGGATCCCTATTGATTTTGGGATCGGAAGGTCAAAGGTTAAGGTCATATGACCCCATTTCTTGAAAATGGTTTCCGCACCACAACTCAAATACCTTTGGGTCTGCAATGTTGATTTTTCACACATGGGTTTCCCCTGACTCAACGATAATCCCGATTGATTGTGAGGTCGGATGGTCAAAGGTCAAGGTCACATGACTCCGTTCCTTGAAAATGGTTTCTGCACCATAACTCATACTTCACACATGGGTTGTCCATGACTCAAGGAGGACCCCTATTGATTTGTGGGTCGGAAGGTCAAAGGTCAAGGTCACATGACTCCGTTCCTTGAAAATGGTTTCCGCACCATAACTCAATTACCTGTGGGTCTACAATGTTGATACTTCAATGTTTTTAGAATGTTTTCATTAGTTGCCCATGACCTTAGGAGGGTGTTTATTTATTGGAATGTCTTTATTTATTGATATGTTATTAGTCATGTTTCAAAGTAAGCCTCAGTGAGATAAATACTTTTTCCAACTTTGATGCCATGGGGGTGCAAGTCCCGTTAGGACTGCTCTAGTTATTGCTAATGTATTCAATATAATGTCTAGTTGTTCTAGAATCAATTGAGACCTAATTGGATCTCTAAGGATCACTCTTTTAAGGGCCTATAGTAAAATCATATTTTGTTGTTTTAAATCATTTTATCTTCATTTATCCATATATGCACCAGTAGAGCTACAAGATCCGTGGATCTCTGGTTCTATTATCAATTTCAGTGTTCAACTTCTTTAGTTTCTTAATCTAGTGTGCATGTAAATTTAGATGCAAACATGTCTCTCTCTTTCTTGCTGTTTCTGTTGGTAAGCAGATATTTCTGTGACATTTCTTTATAAGTAACACACAAAACACCCCCTTCTTTTATTTCAGTATTACAGTTTCAAACATGTTTTAACTTTTTGAAAGAGATTTTTTTTTCATTTATATTCTAAAATCATATTGAGATGGATGACTATAACAATCCTCGCATTTTTCTTAAAATTTTCACAAATGATAACTGGCAAAAAGATCTGTCAGCCTCATGACACATTGCCCTATTATGGTTGGCTAGCTTACTGCTTGCATATTTTATTAAATGTTTTTGTATTTTATCAAGGGCGTTACAATTAAATATGTTTTTGTTTCCCATGAAAGAGAGGAATTTCCTTTACCATTCTTTCTAAAAATATTGAATTTCAAAAGAATGATTTCCACCATTCAGCTACTAGATCGACAAAGAACTACCTTAATATTGGTGATAGATAATCTAAATACTGTACAGGTACCTATGGATGTAACTGCATGGACTTCATGCATCCTAACTATTTTTTAGATTACGATATGTGATTTGTACTGCTTATATTTAGAGTTTAGGCTGTTGTAGATTGGATTTAAACATAATTTTTTTCTGAATACTCCAAATAGATTACCTATGGCTAAAAGATAATTTTTATCTATTGGATCTTGATAAAATCAAAATTTGTCTTTATTAAGTATTACATATAAATTTATACTGGTAGAGGTTTTTGCTGTGAGAAATATGTAGCCTGCAGATGAACTTCACTCACTTAGAAGCAACTTGTCATCTTTGGACTTAAATATAGTATCCATCCAAATTTTCAAGTCTATTGAGTCAGAAACATTACTGGTGCTCCATGCCCATGAATAGTTTTGATATAGATTTGATAACAGATTGAATGCTGTGAAATAGAAAGCTGAGTAGACCTCTTAAACCAATCATTATTTGTAACGCTATTAATTAACATGTGCTATATCAATTTGATCACATTATATTCTTTAAATAACACTAAATAAATCATCTACAATAACCATGACAAAGTAAAAATAATTAGGATTTCAACCCAAATTTTAGGAATGTTATAGAACTTCTCAATGCCATCCATTATAAGAATTTAAACTTTTTAGGATTTTAGAAAAATGTTGGAAAATTAGGATTTTTTAGGATTTTAGGACGGACTTGAAGTCCTGCATTTTATGTGAACTATGACCCAGTTCAATCACTACTTGAAGATCTAAGCAAAACAAGCTTTCAAGTCAAATTTGAAAAATGACATTTGACCTTGGGTCAAGGTTTAAGTTTACACAGGTATGTCATGTTCAACATTTGTATGAATTATGATCAACAAAAGATTTCAAGTCATAAATCCAAAATTACATAATTCTTCAACCTTGGTTCAAAGTCAGTAAACACCTAAATGTTGTGAATAACATTTGTGCAAATTGTGATCCAATACTAGACTCAGATTGAGGCAAAATAAACTTTGAAGTTAAATCTTAAGAATGACCTTGACCTTTCCCTTTGGTTCAAGGTCAATGAACACATTATGCCATGAGTATAGTTTGTGTGAATAATAATCCAAGTTCAACAATACTGGAAGATGTGGGTAAAATAAGCAATACTAGGGAAAGATGCCCCTTCATATGCTACAGTGAAAAGGTGGAGGGGTAGCAAATGAGCCTTGAGGATGACCCCCATCCTGGAAGGCCTGTCAATGTCAATTTTGCAAAATCTTTGCTTGTCTTGATTTTTTAAGATACCTCATCGAGATAAACTGACAAAATAAGACCAGTCCTTGGGTACATGGCCCTATATAGTCAGAGAATAGTAGGACTTAAAAAGAACATCCTTGCGTACCTCCTTCAATACGAGGCTCAAAACTTATCAATCAGCTCAGCCATACATTTGTATAAGGGTCCGTATGTGTTAGCCTATTAACTTATTTTGAGAAAAGAAGTTCAAGATACTGTATGAAAAGTACCACACACTTTTAATCTCGGTGCTTTAATTGACTGTGCTGTTGGGATTACATTTGTATCCGTGTTAAATTCTAATCAGAAAGAAAGATGAGGAACATTTTTCAAAGTTGACTAGTGAGAATAAATGAAAGATCATAACAGCAATCCTCGCTAACTCAAGAGTTTCCAATTGATTGTCTAATATATGATGCATCTATCCTTCAAAGAGATGTTCCTATAAACCATTGTAAATGTTGACATTGCTTTGTAGTATTCATCACATCTACAATAGCCAACATCAATGGTATACTAGTATTTCTTTTGAAACAAACTGCTAATGTAATGTTATATGTAAAGAAATAAAACAATCTACAGATTGAAGAATGTAATATTAAATGTGCTTTATACATTCATGTTATGTAAATCTGTAGATTTTGTTTGTAATCAAAAATGAGAATCAAACATCAGACCATCAGTTAGCTCCAGGTTTTTTTCTTTGTATAATACTTTTTTTGACAAAGGTATCATGAAAATGATTCAGAGTAGTTCTTATCATTTATCTCCCGGTTGCTTCATCATTGCTTTCTACAACAAATCAATTGACCTTAAGCCTAAGTCACAACTGGCAGTATATGTTTGGTGATTGTACATTTTCATGATGACATTTTTTTTCACAATGAAGATATATAAATAATACACGTAATTGTACATACATGATCAGTCTTGAATATAGACTTTCACAGATTTAAACAGATAATCGATAACAGATATTATTTTACGTCATCAAGCAACGACATATGGCCTCACGCAATACTGCCACCATATTCGGTATCACCGTTTTTACTCAATTTGTACATGTTTGAAGAAGGAAGTTGGAGTATATAACATTGTTGAGTGTATTGTTGAATATTAAAATAAATTCAATCCTCTATACCACTCGGTGCCCAGAGAAATTATTAGAGAACTTATTTCATGCTTGCTGAAATATACCACTATTCATGCACCTTTTTTTTTCGTTTTCTTTTTTAGTACTTGGGATTTTCACAAACGAAAAGAGTTTTGTCTCAAGGTTTTTGTGTGGTCTGTTGATAACAAAATTCTTCATGAAAGATTGCAGATTCTTTCTACCTATACAAGGGGCAGCACCCTCAATGCAAAGCAAAAAACAAAACAAAAAATTAGAAATATTTTTAAAATCTTGAAAATAAAAATTAATTTGATGTCTAAAAAAAAGTTTCGGCTCGGTTTCATTTCTCTATCCTTTAAGTTGCAATACAAAATTTTTTGCCCCCCCCCCCACTATTTATTTGCTTCTTACGCCACTGTAGGGTACTGCAAATAACTCATATGTAACCGTAGGAGAACTGGCAGTGCAAAATGCGAGTTATGCGGTCCCTGCATGGTGAATTTTGGAAGCAACAACCCCATGCAAAACATACTATTCCTATGGCAACTGTATTTGTGCCTAACGAATGTCTTGCAACCAATGTAAATTGACTGAGCAATTTGCACATTCAAACTGTGGGCCATGGATCACTTGCAAGAATATTGTGCTGTCACCTATGGTTGTCGCACAATTTGGTGCCAGTGATCATTCGTCAAATCAAACTCAAACACAAAATGCCTGCGAAAATACAGTTCCGTCTTCAAGTACAATTAGAACCAGAAGATGAAGAACATTGTAAGACCCACTTGAGGACACTGTGCATTAGACAAAAGAGAAATGTGGAGTCTTCTTGCGGGTCTTGCGATCTTTTTAACTAAGTTTTCTTCCCTGACGACACTTCGTATCATATGACAATCTTGCAGACGCCTTACAGAAATACTAGGTTGCATGTACATTTTCAGATTTGTCCAAAAAC
The DNA here is from genome assembly GCA_016161895.1 of Pinna nobilis. Taxonomy (NCBI): domain Eukaryota; kingdom Metazoa; phylum Mollusca; class Bivalvia; order Pterioida; family Pinnidae; genus Pinna; species Pinna nobilis. Next base: position 5,279 of record JACSZP010030160.1, read on the forward strand.
CCACAGCGATAGTTTTGCATGTCCAACAGCCACCGTGTGCATACAGGCAGTCTACCAGCTAAAAAGATTGCAAGATGCTTGTACGTGTGCCGCAAGATATTCATAAAAAAAAATGCCTGTAGACCGCACAATGAAGCATGAATGGCCGATTGTGACTTAGGGTTAACAAAAGAGTTTTAAAATTTCCATTAGATTTATTGCATACACTCATCCAAATGCCTTAAAAATAATGCTCACAGCAAGAATGTTTTGTAGAAGACTTCAGTTGCTTTGGATACCATAACTGTTAGTTACAATATATATGTCAATATCTGTCAATCAGAAAAAATAATTTGACATAAATCTTACAATAGATACAAGCAAATCAAATCAATATGTCTCCCAATCTTTGATTTTGGGGGCTTCAAAATAAATGTCATCACAGAATTGACTTTAACTAAGTAAATTTATATGAACATAACAGGTATCATAAGTCATCTGGCCAAAACTCATCATCTAAGAACGACTTCTGACAGGATACAACACAGGTCTCTTTCTCTTCTACTGGGGAGTTATCAGAACTGACTCCATTCTGCACTTCTTTTTGCTTCAGTTTTAATTCCCACTCATCCCTGACAAGGAGGTACAACTTGAAAGCTGCCCGGGCATCCTCTAGTGATGAATGTTCTCCTACTTGTATGTCCAGTCCTACAATAGTTACATAAAAAGATAAATGTTACAAACACTGTAGAGTGGTCAAGATGCTGCTTCCTTGATATACATGTATCGGTTTTGACCAACGATGGTTTCTTCGCGATCACATATGTAGCCAGTCTTTCACTTTCACAATATAAGCCATTGGCACCATTTGACTGAAAATTTGTCAAGTGTGGAAAAAGGCAAAAAACGAAAACAAACAACATTTTGTATCAAGCAAAATCACCCCTTAATTTTTAAGGCTCTATTACTATAATATGTTCTTTTATTACCACGCTCCTATTTAACCGCTCTACAGGGTTTAGACTTGTTATCGCAATCTAAAATTTGTACAAAACCAATGAAAAAAATTCATATTAGCGGTAATATACTTTTAAATGTTCTATATTTCACCTTGTTGCCAATTGACAGTTACTATGTACAGGTAACAATTACCTAGCAGTATTTCAATACATAGTGCTATAGTATACGGATGATTGACCAGACTGACCATTACACAAGCAAGTTACTTCCTGATGAAGATATACAGTCAATCCTGCCTAAGTAATCCGCTGAATTCAAGGACTACCTGTGTTATGTGACCTAAATTAGTGGTTCCAAAAATGACTTTTTCCTATTCAAATCAGCTGAATTAAGAGTTCATATGTCATATGTCACATGGGACTAGTTTTGCTCCTTGATTGGTTGGTTGTATTTTTGTTTAATGTCCCACTCAAGAATCTTTCAGTTTTATGGAAATGTCACTGTGTGCCGGTGAATGGCAACAAATTTTGCCTATATTTTGTACTTACTGCTGTAGATTAGGGAGGGCTCTTCAATATGCCGACACCTACTGTGACACCGGACCTCAGTTTTTACTTTCTCATCCAAAAGACAGGGACAGCCAACCACAGCGTGACTTTTGCTCGAACTCAGACCTCAAGATCAGAAGTAGAATACGCTAACCACTAGGCTATGGCAGCCCCATATTTTCCTTGGTAGTCTCTTAAAACGGTTTAGACTGTACGTATAATTTTAGAGGTACACATGAATTTACGGCAGAAAGTACATGAATATATATACACAATACTAAGCCACAATTATTTTATCTATTTTATTATTTATGTTGCGGTTACTCTTAACCAATCAAGCACTGCTAGATAGTGAAGAAAATGTCCATTATATCTCTTAAAAGTTTACTGCAACATTATGTCCAAACGTAAAAGAAAATCCTACAAACTGATTATAAATAAAGTTTTCAATATATGTGTCTTTATTTCTGATAGACATGGTTCATTTTAAGCATGTAATTTACGTTGTCAATATTTTTTGAACATTACAAGTAAGGATGGTTCAATAAAGGTCTGCAGTAATCCCAAACACAGCATTAAAGAGTTGAGTACATTTAAAGTTGAAGTAATCAGTCTCTTTTATGAATTATGAATGAAAATAGCAGCAGAAAAAATTTACGTGATGTAATTTACGTTCCCTATGCAGAAATAGTATTATCCATACATGTTATTTTATTTGATTTTTTGTTCTAAATTGCTGCTACGGTAATCTGGAAACTGTAATCCTATCTTGGTTTTGTCATATATACTATCATATGTGTATATATTTCTTTTTAGATACCAAACAATCACGTAAATTACAATTGAAATAAAGCCCTTACGTTTAAGTAAAATATAAATATATCATTTGGCACTGCCGAGTCCTGATTTTTTTTTTGCAAAGATCATTTGTAAAGGTTCATTGTTTTCAATAAAAACACATTTTTTACAGTTACCATAACTTTCAATTTTTACTTGTTAAAAATATGAAATGGGCGGATTTTGTGAGAATAGGTGACAACACAAGAGCAGTATCCCTACATTATGCTTTAGCATATATACTAAAAAGAGTATAAACTTTGTAGCTCCTGGCCACTTCAGGGGTTAACAATGATAAGAATTTCCACTTGTCCCGCAGGACTTATTTCAAAATCCCAGGATATGGCTGAAAAGGTATACATAAATATTATTTAAGTAAGGTCAGTGATTAGATTTATTTCTTATGTTTTGTTTTCTCTTTCCATTCCTTTTTATGAAGACTTGGGTGTTACTTCTGCATATAATTTAGCTAGGCGTTGATTAAGATGATCATCTGAGATATATAAAAAATGTTTCATATCTATTTAGTTTGGAGGCTCCAGTCCGGAAGGGAGGTTCTTTTAGATTTTTTCAGAACTTTTTGTAGCAATAACTGACATCAGAATGTGCTACATCCAGATAGCTCAATGTAGAGTACTTGTGAGGATTCACGAGAGATTCAGGTTCAAGTCCTGATCTGGATTTATTTCATGATGTCATGACTAATTAGTATGGTATGGTATTGTTGTTTAATGTCCCACTCAAGAGTACTTCACTCATATAGAGATGTCACCATGTGCCGGTGAAGGGCTACATATTTTGCCTATGCTCGGCACTGCTGGCCGTAGAGCAGGGAGGGTTCTTTAATGTGCCAACACCTACTGTGACACGGGACCTCGATTTTTACTGTCTCATCCGAAGGACAGGGACGGCCAACCTCGGAGTGGCGCTAAGCGGCTCGAACCTGGATCTTACGATTCGCAGTCGAACAAGCTAACCTCTCAGCCACGGAGACCTAGACTTATTAGTAACTTGCATGCTCCAAGAATTCTAACTTGTATTTTATGTGGATTTAAATTTGAAATGATCAATTTGAAAGTTGAACAATTCAAAATACATTTTATGTTGGAAATCTTATCTTTACTAACAGATGGATAGTCATGTTTTATATGGAGGCACTTTTTGCAGTAATGTGTTTAATTCTCTACTAACCCATCAAACTTTTATTCAGATTTTATAGAGAGGAATTAATTGCAGTCATATGTGAGATATTTCACTTATCCAGCAGACTTTTAGTCAGGTTTTTCAGGGAGGGAGTAATTGCAGTCATACATGTGATACTTTACTTACCCAGTAGATTTTTAGTCAGGTTTTTCAGGGAGGGACTTGTCGCAGCCATCTGTTTGAGGGGTTTGTAAGAATGTGTATCCCTGATCTGTCTCCTGGGATGCCGTAAATTCAAATTTTTAAAATCATTGTAAAGCGAGTGTCCAATAACAATCTTCCCCTGAAAATTATCAATTGTAGGTGTGTCATAATCAAATATGTCCATAAATAAATACATTCATATCTATCTGAAATCGTTCCTTAATTGCTACAGTGTCTTATGATGTAAAAATATCTTTATAATGGTGCATTATTATTGTTGCTTATTAAGGTATCTCATTTTCAGACATTTGCCTCATACAGTGTCAATGCAGTGTCAAACACTGATTCTTTAGATTCATAGCTATTTACTAGATTCATGTAGTACAAGAAATATACTAAAGTTGCCTAAGATCTCTTTACTTTCTCAGATATAGTGATAAAGAGATTTTCTTTTTATATCCCATGTTCCATCTTTGAGGCTCAATTTTATTTTTACTGTCAAGTATCAAATGTGGCATGCACAACTACATACCTAGAGTAATCTCTACAAGAGATTTGAGGAAGATACATACCCAGACGGAAAGTCTCACAGTACATGGCAATTCAATTGTATAGGATAATTTGTATATACAGAAAGCTGAATAAATAATCTAAGTTTCAAATGACTATTTTTATTAATTACGAGGATATCTTTCATGACAGTTGAGTGATGGACAGATGTACAGGGGCAATGATGGAGGAGTGGTATCCAGTACACAGCAAGGAAATACCCATTAGTGCTCCAGATAAGCTAGGTATTTTTACCAATCTAAATTGGTGTATTACACATTGATAATGAAATTAATGTTTACATGTTGAGTAACTTTATGCATATCCTTCAATACATGTACCTAATCTGGCCATATAAGTTATACTAACCTAAGAAAAGCAGTCTCACATAAAAATGAATAGATCTACAGGTAAATGCGATAAAAACATTTTAATGAACATCAATTTCACACAAGTGAAACAAATGTGTCACAAGTGTTCACACATACAGATTTTCTGTACCATTTTTCACTACAGTAATATT
>JACSZP010030173.1:0-11345 GCA_016161895.1 Pinna nobilis
GAACTTTCCCTGCTCTATGGCCATGAGTGTCGGCATAGGCAAAATTTGATATTGCTGCCCTTGACAAAGGGTTGAATCTACATGTAAATGAATGATTCTTGATTGGGATGTTAAACAACAATACAACCAACAAATGCAAATGTCAGGATATAATGAGCAATCGTAAACGATGGATTAATATGCATGTCACATTTTTTCACCTTCTTGGACCAACTCCTACAGGTAAAGTAGGTCACAGTGACCCAAACCCGCTGAAGTGCGAACAGGAACTGTAACTCCATGAGACGAAGCTAGTGTCCGAATATCATCATCTGATCTGCATCCATAAGGAAAAGGAAGTCTGGAAAATGTTCACCTAGTCTTACCTGTAAAGTAGGTTTTGGTGACCCAAATCAGCGGAAGAGCGAACTGGATCTGTAACTCCATGAGAGGAAGCTAGTATCCAAATATCATATTCTGGTCTGCACACATAGTGGAAAAAAGTCCAGGAAACTATTACCTCGGATGGACAGACAGACAGACAACACCATAACATAATACCTGTAGGTCCTGTCTTACGACGGGCGTTTAAATATGTATGGAAATTAAACAAACTTCTCAATTGATTATCCTCACTATAGTATAAGTCATCTATTAACAAGTTTATTTCCTAAGTAAAGTTAATCATAAGCTATTTTCGGTGCATCCTAGTTGCATGACAAACTTAGAAAATTTATTTCTCATACATGAAGTGATGTAGTTGTCTTGAAAATTGTGAATTTAAATGAAAAGCACAGCAGCTTTTCAAAAGAATCCAAACCCGTGTATCCCTGAAAAGTAAAACTTTAACTGAAAAATTATACTTATCACACCCCAGTACATGTGCAATAGTACTTCAGTAATTATATATTTTAGCAGATATTAACATGCATCAGGGATGGAAGCAAATGCCTACACATTGTTTAAAACTTTACAAACTCCACCTGATATAACTTATTTCAAGATACAAATGAAATATATTTGAAGAAAATAAATGTTTCCTTCAATAAATGGCTTATTAGATGTAATGACTACAACTGAAATAACGTTGTAATGCAGTTATTGTTTACGACGTCGTAACGCGACGTCATAATTTAAACGTGATAAGTTGCTGTGATGGGCAATGTTTAATTACCCACTGCACGCTCAATTTTCATCAGAATTCAATAATCTAAACACAATTGTGTTCAGAAATGTATAGTTTCTTCACTTTTGCAAAAAAAGGAAAATCATTTTTGCATGCCCTAAGGACCCTTTTCTCAGATCCTGCCCCATATACAATGGGCAGAGCAAATTAACAATCAATGGACATACAGCATATCAACAATGGATATAGAGCATATTAACAATGGACATACAGCATATTAACAATGGGCAGAGCAAATTAACAATGGGCATACAGCATATTCACAATGGACACAGAGCATATTAACAATGGACACAGAGCATATTACACAATGGACACAGAGCATATTAACAATGGACACAGAGCATATTAACAATGGACACAGAACATATACACAATGGACAGAGCAAATTAACAATGGGCATACAGCATATAAACAATGGACATAGAGCATATTAACAATCAATGGACATACAGCATATAAACAATGGACATAGAGCATATTAACAATGGACACAGAGCATATTAACAATGGACAAAGAGCATATTAATAATAGACATAGGGCATATTAACAATGGACATAGAGCATATTAACAATGGACAAAGAGCATATTAATAATAGACATAGGGCATATTAACAATGGACATAGAGCATATTAACAATGTACATAAAACTTACAGGTCACGTAAGTTCTCTTTGTTGCATTGCTTTGCTCTAGGTATTAAACACGAATTTTCGATTTATTTTGTGCATTTCGACATTCTTGTGCATTTTTGTATCTGAATTTGCATTAAAATATTTTAAACTTATATTTGTTTTGTTATTGTATGAATGTAGACTGCGTGCGGTTTGGATATTTTACAAAACATCTAAGGATATGTTATAGGAATTATTTTGCCTTCTTTCTTCCAATACAAAATCAAGATATCCTGTTTCAGTCGACTGCGACCTGTAATTTTACATTAAGATGTAATAAAATCGTTTTATATTTACAGAACAATATTTTTTTGTATGCGAATGTATCTGAGAAACGTGTTGAACTTGAAAGTTTAAGAATCACAGAATCTGTCACATTCCCTTCCTACTAGGATATTTGGCATACAGAGGGTAAAGCACGGGAAAAAAACAAGATTTTAAGAAGCACAATGATCATTTTACATCTTCATGCGTTGTTTATATGTTGCGAAAGTGCGACACATCGGGGCGTACTCTACATATACACATTTTGTGTAGACACGTAAATGGCGTGTTTGCCGTGTCTGATCTTCGTGGATTTGAATCTGCGGCGCAGTCTCCGCTTATTTCATGTCCTTCAGCGACGACCCCAACACTAAGAGACCAGAGACCTAGTAGATGTCGGCACCTAAAGGGATCCTGATTTATTAATGGTTTTAAGAGCCGACAAAGTGTCAAATGTATAGCCCTTAACCGTCATACAACGTCTCTAGATAAGGAAAGATTTCACGTGGAATGTGCAACCAGAACCAACCAATTTAGAGTCAAGCTGCCAGCTTCTATTTTGTTGGAATTTTATTGTAAAATATCAAAATTTCGTAAATTATACAGACGGTAGTATAAACGCGTTTGTTGATACTTCACACACAAAAAAAAACCCCCAAAAACATGGTCAATGAGCTGAGCTGTTGTCACCGATCGTGACAAGAACACGTTATACAACGTTATTACAGACAAACAAGTCTTATAGAAAAAATATTTGCTTTTGTTCCTGTAGCGTGTCATCAAACTGTTCACTCTAGTGTTGTATGATTTAAGTCAAAATAAATCATAGTGCATTTAAATAAACGAACATACCAAAGTAGATCGTTTGTCATAATTACAAAGTAAATTTTGGCAGGTTCATCCTACAGTTGGTGACAATGCATAAAGGTGACGATTCGCCCAATTTTAAATCTAATTCGAAATAAGCCATCCATGTACACATGTACATATAGTTCTTTTTCGGTTGATTAACATCATACAATACTTCATATGTATACAAATTCCATAATTACCAAAAGAATAAAAAACAGATAAATTATGACAGCATAATGACAAAAACAAATAGGTATACAATTACATATGCATTAAAAGAAAGACACTTATTAATATGTCATATTTTTAAAAATCGTCCCTCCTAATAAACGTCTGTGTTAAGGTATCAGATAATTAAAAAAAAAAAAAAACGGAACAAAAAATTGTAATCAAATCTGTCATCGCGACAGGCTGTACAAATTATCGTTGTATTGTTGACGAACGTCTCACTAAATAATCTTTTACTTTTTAAAGATGCTTTTGTCGCGAATGGTTACACAAATTGGTATTTTAGTAGTGTGTGGCCTTTAACGCAGCGACACGTTCTATCCCATATGAGTGACAGGAAAGTTCAGCTTATTTCAAATTATATATTGATAGTGAAGGTATAACAGCATATGTAAATATTACATCTGTAAGTTTTATCTAGGTCATTAGGTCATATGATCACCTTACAGTTATATATTAGTGTCAGTCATGAAGTTAATAAATCAATTACCCATTTTCGAACAAACTAAATTAATAGATTAAATATCATTAGACCAAGAACAATAAAAAAAAACACATATATGGGAACGTGATCGGTAGGCAGTGGAGAACTGTAAGTTTAGCCAATGCTCAGCACCAACCGGCACTGAGAAATGAGAGTTCCTGAATACGTCAACATGATACACGGTGTGTATAACTGGGTAATAGTAGGTCGTGGGTTCTAGCCTCTTCAAGGGCTCGTCCTTAGATTGTGAGGTCTTATGTTTTAGCTTCGGTGACTATCTTCCGCATACCGTGAGGTCGTGGGTTCTAGCCTCTTTGAGGGCTCGTCCTTAGATTGTGAGGACTTATGTTACAGCTTCGGCGACTATCTTCCACAGACCGTGAGGTCATGGGTTCTAGCCTCTACGAGGGCTCGTCCTTAGATTGTGAGGTCTTATGTTACAGCTTCGGCGACAATCTTCCTCAGACCGTGAGGTCGTGGGTTCTAGCCTCTAAGAGGGCTCGTCCTTAGATTGTGAGGTCTTATGTTACAGATTCGGCGACTATCTTCCACAGACCGTGAGGTCGTGGGTTCTAGCCTCTAGAGGGCTCGTCCTTAGATTGTGAGGTCTTATGTTACAGCTTCGGCGACTATCTTCCACAGACCGTGAGGTCGTGGGTTCTAGCCTCTAAGAGGGTTCGTCCTTAGATTGTGAGGTCTTATGTTACAGCTTCGGCGACTATCTTCCTCAGACCGTGAGGTCATGGGTTCTAGCCTCTAAGAGGGTTCGTCCTTAGATTGTGAGGTCGTATGTTACAGCTTCGGTGACTATCTTCCTCAGACCGTGAGGTCGTGGGTTCTAGCCTCTACGAGGGATCGTCCTCAGATTGTGAGGTCTTATGTTACAGCTTCGGCGACTATCTTCCACAGACCGTGAGGTCGTGGGTTCTAGCCTCTAAGATGGCTCGTCCTTAGATTGTGGGGTCTCATGTTACAGCTTCGGCGTCTATCTTCCACAGACCGTGAGGGCGTGGGTTCTAGCCTCTACGAGGGCTCGTCCTTAAATTATGAGGTCTTATGTTACAGCTTCGGCGACTATCTTCCTCAGACCGTGAGGTCATGGGTTCTAGCCTCTAAGAGGGCTCGTCCTTAGATTGTGGGGTCTTATGTTACAGCTTCGGCGTCTATCTTCCACAGACCGTGAGGTCGTGGGTTCTAGCCTCTACGAGGGCTCGTCCCTAGATTGTGAGGTCTTATGTTACAGCTTCGGCGACAATCTTCCACAGACCGTGAGGTTGTGAGTTCTAACCTCGGCGAGGGCTCGTGCTCAGACCGTTCGTTCGGGAACGTCCTCAGATTCTGAGGTCGTCCATTCAAGCTTTGATGAGGGATGGTCCTCAGACCGTGAGGTCGTGTATTCTATTCTCGCCGTCGGCGTGTTCTAGAACATGAGGTTGTGGGGTGTATTTTGGACGCGTGAACGTCACCAGATTCTGAGGTTGTGGGTTCTAGCTTATGCGAGGGATCGTCAACAGACCGTAAAGTTGTGGATCAAGCATCGGCGCGGGAACGTTCTCAGACTCAGAGGTCGTGGGTTATAGCCTAGGCAAGGGATCGCCTCAGACCGTGAGGTCGTGTATTCTAGTCTTGGCGTCGTCTAGTCCTTTAACCGTGAAGTTGTGAGTTCTAGCTTCGGCGAGGGGTCGTCCTTAGTCTGTGAGATTGTGGTGTCCTCGGAGCGTGAGGTCGTAGATTCTAACCTCGGCGTATGCTCATCCCTAGACCGTGAAGTTGTGGGTTCTCGCCTCAATATGGGCTCGTTCTCAGACAGTGTGGTTGTGGGTTCAAGCTTCGGCGAGGGGTCGTCCTTAGTCCGTGAGATCGTCGGTTCTAACTTCGGCGAGAGTTCGTCCTCGGAGCGTGAGGTCGTAGATTCTAACCTCGGCGTATGCTCAACCATAGACCGACAGATTGTGGGTTCTAGCCTCGGCTTGGGCTCGTTCTCAGACCGTGACATTGTGGGTTCTAGCCTCGGCGTGGGCTCGTTCTCGGACCGTGACATTGTGGGTTCTAGCCTCGGGTGGGCTCGTTCTCAGACCGTGACATTTTGGGTTCTAGCCTCGGCGTGGGCTCGTTCTCAGACCGTGAAGTTGTGGGTTCTAGCCTCGGCGTGGGCTCGTTCTCAGACCGTGAGGTTGTGGGTTCTAGCCTCGGCGTGGGCTCGTTCTCAGACCGTGACATTGTGGGTTCTAGCCTCGGCGTGGGCTCGTTTCGGACCGTGACATTGTGGGTTGTAGCCTCGGCGTGGGCTCGTTCTCAGACCGTAACATTGTGGATTCTAGCCTCGGCTTGGGCTCGTTCTCAGACCGTGAGGTTGTGGGTTCTAGCCTCGGCGTGGGCTCGTTCTCAGACCGTGACATTGTGGGTTCTAGCCTCGGCGTGGGCTCGTTCTCAGACCGTGAGGTTGTGGGTTCTAGCCTCGGCGTGGGCTCGTTCTCAGACCGTGATATTGTGGGTTCTATCCTCGGCGTGGGCTCGTTCTCAGACCGTGACATTGTGGGTTCTAGCCTCGGCGTGGGCCCGTTCTCAGACCGTGAGGTTGTCGGTTCAAGCTTTGGCATGGGATCGTTTATTTTTTGTTTTTTTCTGGGTTTTTTTTTATTTGCTTTGTGTTGGTTTTATTTTGTTTCTTATTATTATTATTATTATTATTTTTTTTTTTTTTGCTTTTTTATTTCTTTTTTTTTTATTTTTCTTGTTTTATCAAGGATATATTTCCAGTGCTATCTCAGATTTCTCAAACTCGGCTTGATGAGTCCACATTCATCTTTATACCCTGTTAGTATCGTAGACGTATTTGAAAAATAAAGTCCAATCAAATGAAATCTAATTCACATACCCAGGAATAAAGCAGTATTGGCTTGATTTCTCGCTACTGAAACAATATTATAATCAGCCGCAAATGCCTTTAATAAAACAAACTTTGGAGTTACTATAAATCAAAATTTCGAGTCATAGATTCACGTGTCACTCCCCCGATCATACATGGTAGTCTCAAAATTCCCTACAAACGACATACTATAGAAAATAAAATGTCATGAAAATTTCTGAATCGACATTTTCAAAACCCTACACACTTTTATATCATATCAACACAAGATTCACATGCATAAAACGCAAAATCATTTTTTCATTTGTCCTAAATGCTTCATTTAACATTTTCAAGTCACATTTTCTGTCAAAACTACCATAATTTACAATACTTCTCCGCTATCTTTTTTTTAATTCAGGAAGTATTTACATGTATATGGTTTATGTGTACACATAACAAAAAGTTTTATACTTTCCGAACCGGTGTTAATGCTCAAACACCATTAACCATATCGCGCCGGTAACAAAAGGTCCTAGTTACGGACCTACAAGAAATTTATCCTATTACCTGGGACAAATGTTCATGTCTTAAGCCATGTTATCTAAATGATTACCAATGTTCTCCCCATTCTTCGGATGAGACATTCTGAATCGAGACCTTGTGTTAAAATATATATTTATAGTTAAAGAACTTCATTATTCAATGACTATGAGTGCTGAGTAAAAGTCAATACATGTAGCTCTTCGTCAACAGATCTTCGGAATCTTAATACATGTATAAGGAAATAATAATTAGGTAGGACTTAAAACACAATGCGACCAACATAAAAACAATACAGACATGTATAAATAAAAAATAACGGGCTAATTCGACTGACAAAAATTCCGAAGTAATCATGAGAGTCCGACGAGTCAGTCAAGTGAAATATCAACTTTATTCAGCCTCCGGTATCACCAAATCGGTTTTGGATATCACATACGGCGTCATCAAATGACCAATGGAAACGTTTGCAAAAGAGTCGGTAAATAGTGATACGAAGTCTTTCGTTTTACAGTCCGGCTGCTCCTACTGTAAATCTATATATTCTTTGATTACTTGATTACTGTTTGTAGTTTTGTCTCCTTGGTTTTTGCCACGATGTTCTTAACTTCCTTTATCAATGACAAATGTTCTTATATATTTACATTCATACCCAGTAGAGCTAGTATTAGGATACTCCAAGGGTCAGCAGTTAGAATAGAGACGTTGTTTGCACAATGCATATCTATAATTTTATACTTCCTGTAGCTTTGTCCATTTTTGTTTGTCATCTCCATCACTGACAGTGTAATGTTGATTCGAATAAAATTATGCAGTGGTAGTGGTAAGGGATAACGTGCTAAGGCGCTTATCATACTCTTCTTATCCTCCGTCGTGTCGAATCTAGTGAAGTTCAACAAAGGTGCATGGTGAGAAGGAGATTGTTTTTCTGAAAAAATCTTGCTCTTTAATAGACACCCTTTGTACCACTGACGATAAGTTTCCACTTATTTCTGTGTATGTTAAGTGTACACTTGATAGCCATGTTTGTAATTTTGCCGCATTGTCAACTCTCAAGAATCTTACATAATTCAATGGAGTAGATACAGCTATCATATCATTTTCCATTTTGCTCAGTCTGGAAAAGTCAAGAAAACCCAATATGCTGTTGAACGACAACATGTTTAAAATAAAATTGGCACATCTTCGTATTGTTGGTAAACTTCCAGTAGAAGTGCGAAAGTACCATAGGAAGTGTAATTTGAAGTTTGTGTAATATATCTCAACTGGCACATTTCTTTTGTTGATACAGTCTAACTGAACGCATTGTACCTATAAAATTCAAAAAGAATCGGGTAAGAACATGCAAAGAGGTTCAACAATGGTAGGAATTCTTTAGATTACATCCGCTAACTTGTTATGTCGACTAAACGTAATGAAACTTTATCATCGTGATGACGAGAAAAAGAACTCGGAAAAATGAGAAAGTAGTAAGATCTAAGTCGTTATTGTATCAAATTGAGTTTCTAAATAACACGTTTCAACGACAAATTGAGTATTTATATCACGTTAAAAAGTCTTAATCACATGAGCGTGGCAGGCGCGAAATCTCAAATCGACATTCAGTATAACACTGAGAAATTCGAATGTCTGGCTCGATATATCGACATTCAGCGGCACATTCAATGTTCGGGCTTTATTTCAAGTATAACACTGAAGAATTCGAATGTCTTGCTCGATATATCGACATTCAGCGGCACATTCAATGTTAGGTCTATCTTTCAAGTATAACACTGAGGGATTCGAATGTCTCGCTCGGCAATCCACATTCAGATTATATCAGAATTGATACATTCAATGAAAGGACTGTATGTCAAGCCTAATCATGAAAAATTTGCATGTCTAACTCGACAATCGACTTTTAGCCGTATATTCGATATGAGGTCCATATTTCAATCATAATAATGAAAAAAGTTCGAATGTCTAGCTCCACAATCGACATTCAGCAGTACACACATTCGGTTTAAGAGATATTTATCAAGAATTATAATTAAAAATTCTAATGTCTTGCTCGATATCGATAATCAGCAGTGCATTCGATAATAGGACTGTATGGCAACCCTAATAATGAGAAATTCGAATGTCTAGCTCCAAAATCGATATTCAGCAGTACTTTCGACGATAGAACTATATGACAAGCATAATAATTAGGTATTCGATTGCTAGCTTGACAATCGACATTAAGTGGTACAGTGGGTGTAAGGATTATATGTGATACATAATAACATAAAATTTCAATGTCTAGCTCGACAATTGACATTCAGCAGTCATTCAATAATAGGACAATATGGTCTGTGTAACGATGATACATTCAAATGTCTAGATCGACAATTGACATCAAGCGGTTCACTGGATATTGGGGCTAAATATTAAGAAAATATTGTAAAATTGTCTGGCTCGACAATCGACATTCAGCAATACATTTGATGATAGACCTATATGTCAAGCGTAATAATGAAAAAATTGAATTTCTAGCTCGACAATCAACATTCAGTAGTACACTGTAAGGGCTATATGTCAAGCATAATAATGACAAATTGGTATGTTTTGCTCGGCATCGTTGTTTTCAATATTATGCATGACTTATTGCCCTAACATTGTATTGCTGAATGTCGATTGTCGAGCTAAACATTCCAATTTTATATCATTATGCTTGGAATATAGCCCATATCATCGAATGTGCTGCTGAATGTCGATTATCGAGCTCGACATTCGAATTTGTCATTATTATGCTGAATTTCGACCATTGGTAACTTTATACAAATGTGATAAAGACGTTTTACTTGATAATATTACTCAATTTGTTGATTTGTTTTAAATATAATATACTGCTGAATTTGGGTGTTGAGCTAGACATTCGATTATCTAATTGTTACACTGGTCATATAGTCATATTATCGAATATACTACTGAATACCCCTTACATCAAAGTACGGCATGGAATTTGTCATTATAATTGACATATAGTCCTTTCTTCCATTGTATCGCTGTATGTGGATTGCCGAGCCAGACATTCGAATTTCTCATTTTTATGCTTGAAATATAGACCTTACATCGAATGTGCTGCTGAATGTCGATCATCAAGCTAGACATTCGAATTTCACATTATTTTGCTTGAAATATAGACCTAACATCGAATGTGCTGCTGAATGTCGATTATCAAGCTAGACATTCGAATTTCACATTATTTTGCTTGAAATATAGACCTAACATCGAATGTGCTGCTGAATGTCGATTATCGAGCTACACATTAGAATTTCTCGTTATTATGCTGCCACGCCCATGTGATTAACACGTTCTTTACGTGATAATATTACTCAATATGTCGACGAAACTTGTAATTAAAAAACTCATTGTGATACGATAACGACCTATATCTTACTACTATCGTTTTTTTTTTTTAGTTCCTTTTCTCGTCATCACGATGATATAGTTTATTTATCACGAAACTGACTTACATTATGTCGACATAACAAGTTAGCGGATGTATTTCAAACTTGATAGCGATATAGAAGCTTCATTTCTCTTGTTAGAATGGTGTATGAAAAATGTCATGACGACTTGCAAGTAAGTTAGACGTCAGACAAAACTGATATTTAACCACTTATAAATTGATTTCAGGGCTTCACTATACGCTTCGTACAGAAGTGATGTTTTAACTTCCATGTATCCAACATTTGATAGTGTTAAGTCGTATTTTGTCAAGACTATCATGATTTAAAATATTTCGGGTTCTAAAAAATATACCACATGTGTCCAAATGATTTTTTAATTATCAACTATAAAGACACTGGCTTTCCCTGTGCTTTGTGTAACACAATTGTCATGTTCTTACAAAATTACTTTAACTTTTGAAAATATTAAATTAATGAAAATGTGAAATTATTACCAAAAATTTGATTATATAGCATTGTGCCAATTCAGGCCAAAATGTGTGCATGTATATTTCACGCTGGAGATCAAAGATACATCAATAACTCATGCAACTTCTGATGCAATCGAAAAGTGAAGATAATTCGTAGACTACTAGGTCAGACTCCACTAAATAAGGGGCAATTTGGTTGGTTAAGAAGGTGTAGTGAGAGGGGAGCTGCTATTTTGATGTTAGATGTTCTCTGATTGGTGTATAATGCTATTATTTTCAATTGAATATTATAAAGTGGGCAGTAAAGTGTTGAAAAATATGTAGAATGACTAGATTGTTGAAAAAGTGAAATTTTGGGCCCCTTGAATTAGGTGCAAGCC
>JACSZP010030177.1:604-12667 GCA_016161895.1 Pinna nobilis
CAAATACTTTCAATCAAAAAACTGATGAAATAGCAGTAAAATTTGAAACGCAGTATTCAAGTTTTCATAATGGGCCCATTAAAAATTTCAATTCCCAGTTATCTCCTCTGTTCTAATAAATCGGGAAAAGGTGTGAGCCTTATTCAAAGATTACCTGATTATGTGATTATGCTTAACAGTATCCTGGTTGTATTTTACTCAGCAATTTTCAACTGAGTACAGAGAACCTTGGGGCTACTGACAGCTAATTGACTAGCTAAAATTACCTCGGTAGTTAGGTCAACCCTACATGAGTTCTAAATATCCGAGAATCAGAACAAACAGACTGATTTATGATTGTCTTTTGTACAAGGTTGACAGAGACAGCTTTATAGTCTTGTGAGAGGTTCTACTATTCATTACTTTGAGAACGAAAAACATACGCCCGAAACTTTGTTTGTTGCAGACTAAGAAGACCCTAATAACTGTGATATAGCTTTAATGTAAATACAATGTACATCATATCCTATCCTTTTAATGATATGGTATACCTACAACTATCCCATTTTAAATCTCTTTATTTTTTTCAGTTCTAATCACGAAAAGGGCCGTCGTGTTAAAAGTCTATTTTTATTTCTTGTTTAAAAACTTGAGAACTTACCTCTGTTTCATCACACTTAAATAACCGATACCTTTGCAGAATATATACAATGGCGGCTTTTGCCTCCATCTGCGCCAGTCTCATTCCTATACATTTCCTTGGTCCCTCACCAAATGGCATGTACGAGTAGGAATGTCTTTTCTCTTTGTTTTCGGGAGTGAATCTTCAATAGTTATTAAAAAGAAAATAAATCATTCTGTATTAAACACTTGTTCATATTTTAAATAAAAAAATGTTTCATAATACTGTAAAGATGACGACAACAAAGAAAACATTATACTGTCAAATAAGAAGCAAACGATGGTATTGATCATCATCATCATCATCATCATCATCATTATTATTATTATTGCATTATTATTATTACATGAAGTGCACTGCACTTCATGTTGTTTGCCTTTTCCCTTTTTGTACCCCTTTATTAATTTATGGTCAGTGGTTGGAATCCTGTGAAACAGGTTTACATATTTATTATTAGACCGACTTGTTTAGCCCGTGCAGTTTATGCGGGTATGCGCGCTTGTATCGACAGATACACCCGATACATACGAGTGAGCGGACGCAAATTTCTACAGGTCCGATACTCAGCACTTAGGCGTTGTACTCACCTTGTAAGTTTTCTTATTTCTCCTTTACTAATTTTTCCTAATTTTAGAATGAAAGCCAAAGTGAATGTCTGCTTAAATTTTATCTTTAACAGTAACTGGAAATGAGTTTTATTTAAAATCTGAATTAGACATTTTTGAGTAAAATACTGTTAAACCAATTTGGTGAATATATTTATTTTTTATCAGTGAATTCATTGTATTTTTGATTCAGTCAGTTGGTTGCAATTTATTATTACCGTCTAATTTTTTTTCATGACAGAACGCTGTACCTGCTGTTTGCTGATATATGGGTGTGGTTTTGAAAACATGTCAGAGGCAACCCAATCCCATTAGATTGGTACGCATATATGCCTATTTTTTTTTTAAGTAAATCTATACGTGTTATGTAAAATACGGATATTACTATTTTCGGGTTTTCTAAAGTTTTTGAGAAATATTACGTTCGATGTCCAATACCTGCGAACGCGAGTAATTAAGTGTATTTTATATTCTATGTTCTATGTCTTACGTGTGATATTTTCGAATGTGTATTTTTTATTGTTATATGTATATTTACAGGGTTCATAATTTATGTTATCGTCATCCGATTCAGCTTATGTGTGAATAAACTTGCAGTAAACCCAAGCCACCGTGTGTCTGATTATTCACTAAAAAAGCACCCGGTTACAGTTATGATCACGAATAAAGTAATTTGCAATTTAAACGAAACGAAATTTAATTTTCCGGCGGAATCCTAAATAATCAATGCAAAACTCCCTCGTCCAAATTGAACGCGCTTGTAATTTACTATAGTCATACCTTGAATAAACAGAATTTAATGATTAACAATACAAAGCTTATATTGTGTTCAATAGTTTTTGTGCCACACCTCTCCGGGTCAAACTTCTCTGGATCTGGCCAGTTAGCGGGGTCCCGATGGATGTTGTAGACCGAGAACGCTATCTCTGTATTTGCGGGAATTTTGTATCCCGAGATATCTGTCTCTTTTTCAATCTTTCTGTTTAGTCTGTAATTAAAGAAAAAAGTGTTGTTAGTGGACACAGAAAACGATAAAATTGTATTTTGATGAGGTAATTTTCTGACTTAATAGGTTTCCTAATTTGGGGAGGGGGTGAGTTGGAAAAATACGTATATACATTTGTAGAATGAAAAATTGCATAATTACATAACTACATTAGTTTATCTTTTTGTCTAAAATGAGCAAATTTCAAGGACAATAAAGTAGTTTTTGTCTCTCTGTTTTAGGATCGATACAAACTATAAGGAAAGTAATACATGAAAAATATTTCGTTCTTTAACACTGCCCTACTACCATACTACCATAATTCAGTTTCTCTTTGTTGCATCACTTACGAGACCTTCCATCAAATAAGACTAATTTTAACCCTTTCAACACCACAGACAGGCATTGGCCTGGCCTAGAATAATAGATTAGAAAATACTATTTTACACTTGGGGTGAAAGGGGTAACCAGTCGTGTATGTGGCCTCGATTGCGGGGTTACAATGTAGGTGTAAACATACTGTAAATCCAGTTTTGTTCATGAGAATTTTATTTTCGCGTAATTACACGACAACACTTAGTCGCGGAAATAAAATTCTTGCTTAATATCTTAACCTGAAATAATTCACCATACAACAAAGTATATTTTACTTAACATGCACAAGCGAAAATAGAGTGTCCCGGATTTGATAATTAGAAACCTATCGATATCAATTCTTCAAAATAAGGTTCGGCCAAAATTTCTAGATCCACAGTAGTTTTCGATTTACCTCATAACTGGACCATAAAGCCGGAGACTTTCAGACATTACCATATCCAGGTACTTTAGTCTATGGAGGTTTTCATAATTTGGCATGTCCTGTAAAATATTTTGTTTAAAAAAATAAGTGAATTATGTTTCCAAATACATGTACATTCAGGTTGGATTTCCGATATTTTCTGTTTCATGGGTTTGACTTAAGTTTATCTGTTTTATTTTTATATTAGATCTTTTGAGTTCTTCTTATTTCATTTCTTGTAATAAATATTTTAAAAGAATTAGTAATGATTGTGTAGAATCGATGCATGAAGTGAAATTTATAGCTCTTTCCCAGTGTGTCATTTGTTTCCTCCTGGAGAAACTTTGGATATCTTTAAAAAAAGGAGTAGAAGATGCAATGAGGGCGGGGACGGGGCATTAAAAATTCAAATCTTCCATGACAGACAAAACCATGACCAGCAAAACCATAGACAACACTAATCCACACAAAACTTGGTGAGTTCAGGTGCTCTGAAAGGGAAAGCAACTCCTACTCCATCTAACTGCTTTAGCCTTATGTAAACAACGATTTACTAGGATCAAATATATAATTATGTTTATCGTCATGCTAATATCACGCAAGGTGTCATCATGTATGCGTATATGGAATGATAGCTCGAGTTTAATTTCACCGAAACACGAAGGCAGGGGAAATTGTTTCGCAGTTAGGGACTCGAGACATTGACCTTCAGGTCTAAAGATGAGCGCCCTACTAGGCAACCATATCTGCTCTCTTTGGTGTGTTCTCTTGTTTATATAAATATTTCTTGCATCTGCTGGAACAATCTGATTTTCAATTTTCAATCCCGAATCAATGAGCCATAGTACTTTATATCCCTATGTGCATCGTCTACTTTGTTTGCGAAAACGGATTTGATTTATGTTGGCGACGGGCACTAAGCTATTGTTGTAAAACTGGCAATTGAGTTTGAGTTCACTTTGAAAATTCGCAAGAACGAGTATATATTGTACATGTAAGTACTTCTAAGTTACAGGTTTACCTTTAAATGCAGTAGATGAAGAAAAGATGTGTAATAAGGTTACTAGCTCGAGTACATTGACTTATCTTTACAGCAAATATAATTTATGCTAAATCTTTACAGCTGCGTTGCAAAAAAAAAAAGATAAAAATGATAAAATTAAGGACAAAAAGTAATTTTCATACACAAAAATATCCGTTTCAGATATCAAATGGATCAACAAGCCGAACCCAGAAAAGTGCCTAAGAAGGAACGGCGTCTTACCCTCTACTAATGATTAAGTAGGAAGAAAGATTATATGTTTACTAACCATTCCGATTTCGTCATCTATTTCTTGAATTACTTTGTCTTGACACTCGGGATGGACAGCTATATTGTAGGACATAAATGCCAGTGTATTAGCCGTAGTGTCGTATCCAGCGATGAAAAATAGAACTGAATTCGCTGTGATCTCGTCTAAAGTCAAACCTGTAAAAATGAATTACAAAGGTATTTGATACCTGGCTCCGTCCATAAAAAAATAAAACAAAATGATTTGATTGGTTGTATTGTTGTTTAACGTCCTACTTAACAATATTTCATTTATATGGAGACGTCAACGTGTACAGGTGAAGGAAGAGATATTTTGTCTGTACTCGGCAGTTATGGTCGTGGAGTAGGGAGGGTTCTTTAACGTGTCGACACCTATTTTGACACGGGACCTTTTTTAAGAATTGTAAGTAGCATGTCTATGTTACAAGTTACATAGAAACATTTTATTCATCTGCGACAAGCAAACGCATGACAAACTATTGAAATATACCATATGCCTGTGAATTTTGCGAAGGAGTTTATTTTATTAAATCATAACCGTATTGGGAAATAAAAATTTATGTTATCCAGGCGACAGTATGAACGGTTATGGAGGTATTGTAAGGGTTCATTGGAAGAAGTAACATTCTAGATATATATTAGATATTGATTTCCGTTACCTTTTCATAAAATATTTCTTCTGTCAAACATCAATTAAAACTATTGATAGACTACACTTTTCGATAAGTTATTTCCTTCCGACAAATACTTGACTCGGCTTTACATTCGACACAGCTTTTTCATTATTCGGATCGCAAACTTAGCAGACCAAGATTATTCATATTACGCTTAGGCTGTAAAATATTTATGTATTCAAACAGCGAAAAAAAAAATTTTGTTTTGACAATTTCGAACAGAAAGGTTATAATGTACATTTTTCTCATAAAAAGTTGAGAGACATTGTAGTTCAAATTTCATTCAATCTATTGTTAAAATACCGGTACTACAAACAAATCTCCGCTTACACTGAATTATCTCAATTTCATCCCTCATTTCCACAAGAGGTGAACGTCAAATTTATAAAATCAATTTCAGGAGCATATAATTTTTTATAAAAATTCTTTTATTGCTGAATACATGTCAATATACAATTCAAATTTTCCACATTTCTTGGTTATGTATACTTGTTTTCAGCTTAACGCTATAATACATTCAGACCCACACAATAGGACACACCTTTTTTTCTCACATCCATACCCATGCACAGAATTTAAAAAGTGTGATATAATATATACGTCACTTATTGTAACATGATTTTGATATCTTGATTTAATCGTGGTACAGAAATTATTATATGAATTTTTTTGTATTACCTCTGTTTTTATCAGAAGACAGATATCCATTTGGTAGCCCAACGTTGGTGCCATTCACAGTTTCTTTATGAGCATTCATCATTAAATCCAAGAAATCTTTCCTAACCTGGTCATGGGAAATATTAAACATGTAAGTAGCAGTATTGTCATTACGATGTAGTAAAAACAAACAAGTAAACAGCTCGAAAGCACTAAAATCCCACCTTCATATCCTGTAATTACAATATATTTATGGTGTGTATGTCTGTATGTGTGTATGTGTGTGTCAATTGCTATGATATTTTGAACTAAACATGAGTATCATCCGAAAACAAAAAGATGAAATTGAATAGACTAAATGAATGATTAAACTAAATAACTTTTTGACTACGCATTAGCGTTCAATGAATACAAAAACAGATTATAGTTACCAAGTGTGTTTTTTTGGGGGGGGGGGGGTATTTCTTTGAATTTGTTACTTTTTTATTTATCATTAACTATACAAAACATTAATCATTTAGCTTTAATTTTGAAAAACATTACAGTCATATAATCGATTTCCAAAAGAGGGAGAAATTGATTTTTCTTGTACTTATAGAAGCACCTTTTCGTTAACTTACGTTCCCTTCTTTCTTGCGCATCCCTATCGTGGCGGCAACAACTCGAACGAGAAATCTAAGTCGTTTCGACACAGACTGTGGCCTGATATTATACCGTGCAGCAAGTTTACCCACCATTGGAAACATAACTTATGAATGAGAGGGGAAAAATTATCAAGTTGTTGTTTATATATAAAAACAAAAAGAGAAAAAAGGAAGATCATTCGGATATCTGCAATAATTCAAAGGTAGCTATTCATATTCCGTTATTCTATTGCAGTTCGTAAAACAGCATCGAGTGATCGAAGAGTACATTAACTATTTGACGAATCTTCTAATCATATCTAATGAAAAAGGAAACCAGAAACAGGGGTTTCATGTAAAGCGTAAATTTATTCTGTCTTGCGTCTGCTCAGATCAAGAGCACATACCATTTGCCCCAATGACATTTTACTGAACTCATAGGGTTTCTGTTGGGCCTGGCATGTCAACAGGGGACGCTGACTCCGTCCGGACACCTGATCCCATCCAATTAGGGATTTACCATTCCCTGCACGTTGAGACCTTTATTATTCTCAACCTTTCATATTTGTTTTTGTTCAGACTCAGATTTTCGAACGTCCCTTGGTATTTCTGTAATTTTGTTTCACACATATAAAGTCATCACGTGGACATAATTAACAGTCTTTAATTTCAAAGTTAAGAAATAAACTTTTGCTAATCAGGACGGACGCAACGTCGAAGACGGGGGGACAGTACAGAACCCCTCTCCCTCCCAGAAAATAAATGAAAAAGGGGAAAAAAGAAAAAGAAAACAAAAACAAAAGAAATCTCTTACACATGAACATCTGAAAAGGTGATGTCACTGATGTTGTGAAGAACGCCTTTGCCGATTTGACGAATTCGTTGTTCGGGTCTTTCTGTGAGTCAACTTCAAGACCGAAAGCCGTAGTTGCTATAACATCCATTGTGTATCCCTCAAATATTCTAATAATAGAAAATAATTTATTGAAGATCAGCCGCCTGTAAGTAGCAATACGGTAATAAAAAACATAATTGGGCACAAAATATAAAAAGTCTCAAATATAATTTGATGTCATGAATTAATCTTAATAATTTTCATTTAAAAATACTGTATACCGGGCAATTTTCGCCCCAGTTTTGTTTTCGTCCCTTTCGTCCCCATTGTCAGCAAGCGAATTAAAAACTGAGCGAATCCTAAACGGTAAATTTCTTGAATAAAACTATGATTACAACGGGCGAATTTATATCTGGGGGAAACTCTTTGCAAGTGCTTTAGGGCGAAAATAACACGAAGCAAAATAAGTAGTCATTCAGTAGTCCGCAACAGAATGACCATGCGTCTATAACCATATCATTTGGTATTCAATTCTTGTTTTTAGCGGAACATAACATTAAATAACAAGAACTCAGAGGTTATCCATTAAGTGGTTTATTTTCCATTACAATTACAATGTAAAGTGACATTTTCTCTTCGGACATATAACGGATTTTATTCATATAATTGTCGCTTTCTTGAAATATCTAATCGACGAGTATTAAGAAATAATAATTGCACTATCTATATTAATTTTAGTATTTAACTGCAATACCTACGCTTTCATATCAACCGTTTTTCCGCCGCCACTCTTCCTTTCGATGTTTTCCAGTAATTGTACACAGCACTTTTGTATAAGAGGGTTCATCTGATAGAAATGTTAGCAATGAAAATATTAAACACTTTGTTGTTTTTAAAAAAGTCAAAAATTGAAATAGATTAAAGGTAGAACATTTAAGTCAATAAATCAAATACAGACAAATTTATCTTCTCAGAGGACATCAGAGAATCTGATGAGCATTTAAGAAAATGGAAATCATCGAAAACCCAAAGCTAAACCAGAGGCTTTCCTAAAAAATCTTACGATTTTATTCACTCGTAGTAGAAAGCGAGCATTTTTTGTACATCTTACGAAAACACCGAATGTTGATGAAAAAAATCATGAATGACATAGATCAGATTTTGAGTTTATGTTTTAATAGGACGTAATTAGTCAAAATATCAAAATTTAAATTTAATGCAGTTATGTCTTAAGAGTAATTGTTGTGAAAAAGGAACAAGCGTCCTTTGCTGACAGGTCATACCAGCCGTCAGCCAAGTAAAATCCAAATGAATCGAATGATTCAAGAATGAACACTCATCATAACTAGAATAAGAAAATTACAATAGATTTTGAGAGACCATATGCTTGTCTTCAGGAGGTTACATATTCTATGTGTAGAGTGATCTTTGTTTATTTCATGACACCATCAAAAATATGCTTTTATAAATATAGTAGAGCCTCATTTATCCGTATGAGGCCGCCGTGGCCTAGTGGTTAGCGTGATCGACTTCGAATCGAAAAGTTCGGGATTCGAGCCCAAACTGCGTCGCGATTAGCTGCCCTGTCTTTCGGATGAGATAGTAAAAATCGAAGTCCTGTGTCATAGTAGTTGTTGATCCGTTAAAGAATTCTCACTGCTCTAAGTGCGGAGCATAGGCAAAGTTTGACGCTGTTCACCGATGACGTGTCCATAAAATTGAAAGATTTTTGAGTCGGACGTTAAACATCAATACTACCATCCAACATTAATCCGGACACTTTTGTTCACATGAATGTTGTTCAGGTAATTAATGAGTCTGGATAAATGAAACATACATAAAATAATGAACCATGAATTTTGAAAATTTGGTTCCTTAGAAATTTCGTCCGGAAGGTGAAGCATCCGAATTATTGAAACTCGACGGCAGTAGATATTCCGATTTTAGAAAATCGTTCTTTACATCAACTAGAGACCAACATTGATCAATCGAGATATTTCAAACTATTTATATTGGATAAAAAGGTAAAGGTAACAAACAGGTGATTAATCTGATAACTACTGTAACGGCTTTAAAATAAAGAGTTAGGACAAAGACCCCAGGATATGTCATAGGTGGGATCAGGACCATGCGCTTATCTAGAGGGGACTCAAGAGGTCTGAAACTACTCTGAAATTAGCAGAGTGCATGTATATACAATCATTGGTCAACGGTAAGATTCTCGTCTTAACATGGCTGTTTTTTTCGTGCCTCAAGTCGACACTGGAAACTTTCGACCCTCCCTGGAAAAAAATATCCTGGATCCGCGCATGAGGAGTAAGTGTCCCCTGAATTCAAATAAGATCTGACTAAAGTATGTTTGATAAAGGTAGGAGAGCACGGACAACTGATATAGATGTTTATAAACCTTATCACTAAATCACTTACATCTCTCATTTTTCCAGATGTAAAAGTCGGTGTAAGTGTGCTTCGGACAAATCTCCAGTGCTCGTTCTCAGCGAATAATAAACTTGGTTTAAGTTCTTTTAGCGGTTCTGTCGCAAGCTACAAAAAAAAAAACTTTATATAATGTAATACAAGTGGAAATGTAAAACTCATATTCATAGAGACACCCTCGACCGGTGACCTTATTCACTAAGCATCTGTGAAATTGCAAATCGTTCTGCAACGCAAAATATCTTTTTCACAAAATATGCGAAAATTCCGCACTCGTTAAATTCGTAGAGTGTCTCGATTACAAATGATACTTTTTACTGTTTCATGAATCTTTTTCACAAAATATGCGAAAATTCCGCACTCGTTAAATTCGTAGAGTGTCTCGATTACAAATGATACTTTTTACTGTTTCATGAATTTGATGGAGGACATCCGCAAACGTTGCTTAAATTTGTGACAAAAGGTCCTTGCAATCCACATTATTGCAAAAAGTACTGCCTATCCAAATCAGGTGGAAATTAAGTATGCCAACCAAGTAACAGCAAATTTTTCTTGTTCAGTAGTTTATAATAATACACATACATATCTGTTCGGAAATGATGCAAACTCCTTCACCATAACCTTCTTGACAATTTCTGGATCAGAAACTAACAGGCAGGGTTGGTAGCCATGGTAAATTCTGCAAGAACATTTTCGTTAGGTATAAGTATAGGTATAGTATGTCTTACAGTTTTACACCAAATATTTAATTTTGATCATTTGCATTGGAAATTCAAGTCCAGTTTTTTTCATAATATATTACATTTTTGTACCTGTATGATATAAAATTACTGGAACTTTTCTACATTCGAGAACAAACGCTTGGTTAAGTATAAGTAGGAGTAGTGTTACTTTACTTACTGATACTTGGAATTTTCGGGAGGCTGTAAAATATGTCCATTTACAATTTTGAGGCATGACAAATTTTTTACCAAACAATTCCATGATTCTAATTTCAATGATTTGAAACAAAATGTCAGGTAAAGGTTACAGAAGCATTTTACAAATAACCCGTTAGAATTTTCACTGAGTTGCTATCTAATGAAATGATCTATGGAATTGATAGACCTACTTCAAATCATTGTACTTCAATTCAATTTTCCTATTTATATCTACCAATGAAAGGCATCATCTACTTGATTTGGCTCTGTTAAATACTTGTATCCCTTAGCAGCAAGTTAGTAGTACCTTTTACTAAACGTGAAAACTAATCTTGATTTTTAACTGTCTTGAGTGACCTATGTCATTGGAGACCAACCGTCTCGAGAGGGCACTTAAAGGAAAGCATTTCGTCATAAAATCATGTAAATAAAACCTGTCATGAGAAACTACTGTCAGGAGAGCGCACCTGTCTAGGGAGACCACTTATAGGAAAATATCTCTTTAAAAAGTATATTAATAAAACCTGTCACAAGAGACCACTTGTTTTGAGAGACCACAATTGCTTGGCAGAAAGGGTAGTCCCTCAACACAGGTTGTACTGTATTCATTTTTTTCAATTTTCACGCTTATGACCTAAGTTGTCAAACATGCATATGGTATTTAACACGTTTAAATCATAATGGTAATAAAGCTAATATTGATTACCTACCCAATGATTTTCCCATATCGTTTTACAAGTTCTGTATCAGTCTGAATTCTGCCCTAAAAATAATAAAACTTTTTTCAAAACCATTTCTGCAATGATTCATGTGTTTTACATTGAATTTATAAATTAACAAGCTAAAATATCAAATAGTAGTCTACTTAACCCGGATGCTTCGTCATCCGGACGGAATTTGATATGTGCAGAATCTTTAAAATGTATTTACCAATATAGAAAGTCTTCTTCATTAATCTGGATGCTTCATTAATCAGGACAGTTTGACAGAAAACAAAGGTGTCCGGATAAACGAGGATCCACTGTAATGAAAATTATTTTACTGTTGTGTATCATTATTTCATAATCCAATCATAACTCTTTCAAATTACAAAGAGAGGTAACCGACAGCCGGCCAAAAGTTTCAATGCTCCAGAGTTGCCAGTGCTCTGCACTCTGGTCCATTTGGAAATCAGAGATTTTTTATTCATTTGCCAATATCTTGTTTGAAATGAAATTTCTTTTTTACTGTCTCATCCAAAGGAGAGGAAGTATTATGTGCGTAATACCTAGGACTCGAACCGTCGACCTACCGGATCCGAAATAAGTACAGTACCACATTGCCACAAACAGCTCTCAATGAAATGAACCTTAACCATCAGTAGCAGTCGCCGTAAATCATCAAGAGAAAAATTCTTTTTGTATTAAGAATTTGATTTGATTAGTTTACCCACCCTTGTTTGCATTGATCTTAGTATTCCAAAGAATGGTGTTGGATCCGGACCGGGAACACCGAGCCGCCTCCACAACCCATGCTTCCATCGGAAATAACTTGAGCAATAAATAGCAAAAGTTGACATAATGTTCTTTATATATATA
>JACSZP010030183.1:2399-15676 GCA_016161895.1 Pinna nobilis
ATATCTGATTATTTATGTATTAGATAATTAATGAATGTATCTATTTTGATAAAGAATATGCTAAAAGACAAATAGAGCTATACACATCCCCCATTTAAGAGCCGTGCTGACCTCACTGTACTCATATGACAAATAGCGTTCAATTTATTCATGCAAGTGTATTGATATGACGTAACAGTATCGTCAGATGTCTACATTTGTCATTTGACAGACAAAGCGCCTCTACCATCATAGGCATTACGGTGGGTAGATCTACCATTATCAAAATATCGGTTGTTGTTTTGTTGTTGTTTTTTTTTACTAAAAATGGCATGCCGACTAAATTTCCTTCCATTATCATCAATTTGGGTCTATTAGAAAGTTGGTATCTGAAATGTCCGAATGGAACCGGACAAATTCGTATTTTTAAGATTTCCGGTTGATTGGCAGTGTGAAAGTGGGACAAATAACGATTTTTGGACTTCGTTAACATTGTCATTGAGTGAATGGGCTGTACCGCTTCGCATTTTCAAAAATGAGAGAAGTAAAATTTCGTTCGTTTTATTCAAAATTGGCCAAACATCTTCGAATCGTTGCACACTTTCGATTTTTAACCGGACAAATTTGATCAATTGTTCAGAATGACGAGAATTTTCGATTTAGATCTAAATAGTATCAACTCCCAATAGTAGATCTACTCTAGGCCTATAAGGCCTAGTAAGTTATGCAAATTAGGAAAATGAGCATGGTTTTGTCATATGTAATTATAACTTGTAGCGCGACTGCCTTCGCATTCTGAAGTTGTGGGTATGTGTCCGTTGTACGGAGACGGCTGACTTTGAAATATACATATACGAAAATGATTATTGTGTAGTGTTGGTATGAACTTGTAATCACAAATTCAAGATTCTGCTTCAATCATTATGATTTAATATGCATTTGATTATGTTTGACTTTTGTGATGGTTTTTGAAAAGATGTCCCACAGACGTTCACAGTATTACTGTAATAGACACCGCCAATTCCCCTGTTGCCGCATGGGCCTATTTCTGGGAGATGAATCTTTGTATAAGACCACCTTCCATAGTTCTACATAAATACTGGACATTGAAAAGCGTTATCGGGGGAAAATCTTTTTACAAATCTAATCCAATTTCCTCCAAAGGGAAGTATTTAGTGTAAATATAACAAAACACCCTGTTTCCACAAATTTTCGGCCCCTTGGCCTTTACCAAGTGGTTGACGACAGTGACACTAGCTTCTACATATTTTTACATGCGTATCATGAACAGTTTCATTGAAATGGTGGGAACAGAGTGTTTTGTTATATTTGTACAAATCACCCGCCACTTACCTTAGAACGATTTAGGAAGTTACATTCGTAAAATAATTGTCAAGTACGAAACGGACATTAATTCGTCCGGTATTGACGCCCGGAATTGTTTTGAACATTTGAAGGCAAAAAATAGTTGTTTATTTTTAAATCTTCGTAAGAATCTATTTTCTTTATCATGTATTAAATGTTGATTTTGTATTTTTGGAGTCTTACGTTCATTTAATCCATTCATCTCGGAGACACATTTTGCCAGAATCGCCTATATAAATAATGAATAGTTCATTTCTTCAAGGTTGTCTGCGGCGTATTTAACAGTCTTATATGGATGCAGATCTTATTATATCTGCTATATCATATCTTATTATCTTATTATATATGCTATATTTTTTTTTTTTTTTTTTTTTTTTTTTACTCTATGCCACACTCGACAATCTTTTAGTCATATGGCGGCGGCTAATTTTTATTGGTGGAGGGGAGAGCCTGGTTACAAATGTACCCGGGGAGAGACCACCGGCCTCTCAGTTACATGGATGCAGATCTTATGCTGTATTTTTTGTTTTTGTTTTGTTTTTGCTTTACGCTAAACTCGACAATCTATAAATCACATGGTAGCGCCAGTTTTTATTAGTGGAGGATAGAGAGCCCGATTACAAATGTACCTTGGGAGAGACCACCTGCTGACAGGAGGTGAGAGACTGAATGGTTTTTAACGCGCAATACTCTAACCGTGCGGCCACGGAGGACCTATGATATATTCTATCTCATATCACCTTGTGGTCGAACGAACGAATGTATGTAAATATAATCATAAAAAAAACCCTTGTCAAACGGTTGAGTCCGCAATTTTTCTAGCCAGTACTAATTTTCTTTTGACATAGATCTATTTTACGAATATTACCGAGCGTCTTGGATCGAAGGCATCACTGGGCGAAAAATCAAATTTCCAAAGCAGGGAAACCAAGTGGAGAATACTAATTTTCGCGGAACTTTATTTTAGCGAATCGATGGTCATGCAATTATTCACGATACAATATTTTCGTGAGCGTGCATTTAAATTAAAAGTTTGTGTTGTTTGATGCATGTTAATATCAGGTCAGTACATTTAGCGAGAACTTTATTTTGGCGAGTAAATGATCTCGCATAATTTCGCAAAAATAAAATTCTCGCGAATAAAACTGGATTTACAGGACATGGAAATGTTATGTTTCCACTTAGTTTCCACTTGGTTTTCCCCAAAGTATCCACAAAATGGAAAGACCCTTCCCTCCGGTTTCCGAAGTTTCCGTGGCATGGGAGCCTGAAGAAATTTCAGGTTTCCAAAGATTCCATGTTGTTTCAGCATTAAAAACTTTGGCGTCCACCATAAAAACAAAATGGAAACTATGGAAACCAGAGGTTTTTACGATGAACACCTCTTGGAAACCACATGGATACTTTGAAACTAGAGATGGAAATCAAATGGTATCTTTGGAAACCACAAGTTTTCGTGGTGGAATCTATCTGGTAATCGGAGAAACCAGAGATAGGTGCTTGTTATTATATCGTGCTGGTGCGAAAAAGAAAGAAAAGAAAAAATAACCATGATAAACAATCGAGCGTGTTTTCAGACATGACACCTGTTGTAAGACTCGGAGATCATGTATGTTACGTTTGCGTAAGAGCAAAATATATACACCATTGTAAAAAAAGCTGGCGATAATCATTTCAAACTCGAAACATCAAGTCTTTATGTTTGAATCAAGTCAAGAAAAAGCATTCTCCTACTAAGAGATACTTTCTATTTTGGATCTTATGATGTTCTTATAGTTAACATCCCACAGGGAAATTTTTCAAANNAGAAGATACCAAGGGGTATTCCAAATTTAATTAGTCAACGACAGACAATACCGTGGCCAAAACAAAAAGGAGACAATACTACACGCAGAAATACACAAATACACTTATAAATAAAAACAGAGTAACATGAACCCCATTAAAACCGGGGTGGGGTGAGTTCAGGTGCCCCGGAAGGGAAAGCAACTCCTGCTCCACAGGGGATTTCTCTTCCTGCCAATCGCCTCCACCGAGCGAATTGGAACCCAAGACCGCACAATCAGAAGACGAACATGCCGCGGCTAACTGTGGCACCATAACATCCTTCTTGATCCTGAATTACTAGTTTACTTGTGGCCGAGTGGTTAGCATGTTCGACTGCGAATCGAAAGTTCCTAGTTCGAGCCGCGTAGCGCCACTCCGCGGTTGGCCTTCCCTGTATTTCGGATGAGACAGTAAAAACCGAGGTCCCGTGTCACAGTAGGTGTTGTGACAGACAGATGAAGGTGTTGGCAATGATAGCCTATGCTAAGGTTATTACATGTATATCCAACGCAGTGAGAAACATGTAACTTGTAGAGGCAAACCCTTACGTCGATCGATGGGCCTCGGGTTTTTACAATTGAGGTTCCAACCCTAAAAGCCGGGTCTTCGGGTGAGTATTCTGCCGCTCAAGTCGCTTAAGCTTGGTAGTTGTGAACTTGCAATCTATGCCTTTCATTTAAATAAAAGCTCAAGAATAATTTGTAAAGCTGCACTCAACTGAATTAGGATACGAGATGGTACTGACTGACGGACTTCGCCTCCAACACTTCATCAATATTTAAACTATGAATGTTTTTGTCGATTTTAAAATAACATTTATCATAAATTTTACTCAAAATCATGTGAACAAAACAAGGTTAAATTGAAATTCTCTTAAAGCGTGTCTTTACATATTCTTTTAAATTAAATTCCTAGTATGAAGCATCAACCAAAATGTAGTAAGAGCATTGCAGTGTAGCCCGGATATAGCCTCGTTTTGATTAGGACCAATCAGGAACATAGAACCAAACGAAGCAAAAATCAAAGGAACCGAGATTGTTAAGTAAGTCGTGCTGTTTTGCGGGGATAAGTATAACTACTAATGAAGAGAATCGGTGGAATAAGCTTACAGTTAATTACCAGATATTCATCCTTTAGAAAACTAATTCCTGTTATTGGCGAAGTTCAATAATCTGAATATGAACGATGCCAACTTCTCTTGGAGAAGACTGGCTACCATGAGATGGGATTAAATATACTTTGAGTATTGAACTTCCTGTTGAGCGTCATCTCAATTATAATGCGCATGCGTGACAATTAAAATCCTTGGCTAGCAATCTATACTGCCTAATAAGCCTTTGAGATGTAGCTGCCGTGTTAATTCTTTTCAAGCTTAGTTGCAAATCGTTATTAGGGAATGTATACTTACTTCATTACACATGATTCTGATTTAGATTCAGAACTTCAAATTAAATGACGGTTCTCAGAAAAGAAATCCGTCAGGTAAGTGATTTTCAATAAGCTTATGATAAACCAAAATGAATTTTAAAAAAAGGTTAAATTGTTATTTGTGTTCATGCTTTAATGAAGGATGCAAAGCCATAATGATAATTTCATCTTCCCTACAAATAAAACATATTTTTCTTTTCTTATTTCGACAGGTAGATGGATACTAGATATGGGAAGATAGTTTTTCTAGATTCTATTACACGACCTCACGGTTATAAGGCAATCGGGTATTAGATCCAAAAACATATTGAGTTGATACTGAAAATGACTTGAAGATCAATTAATCGACATGCTTCTCTCTTTTAATGTCAACATGTGTGCCTATTAAAATAGATTCACACATTAAAAAGATATTAATTAAGTATACAGGGAAATTTTCGCCCTCGTTTTATTTTCGCCCCTTTCGCCCCCATTATCAGAGGGGGAATTGAAAACTGGGCGAATTCGAAATGGTAAATTTACCAAATAGAATTATGACTATACTGGGCGAATTTAAAACGGGGCGAAACTGTTTATAAGAGCATTAGGGCGAAAATAACACAGGGCGAAAATAACCCTGAATACAATATACAAAACCTACCATGTTATTCGAAAAAAAAACTGTCGCATTATACATTAGTGTCATTGATTTATGTAATGTATAGATTTCGTCCGTACTGGTTTCCAAGAACCCGTGTTTGCCCCACTATTTGTTTTTATTAGTCATAGGATTTATTTCATTGATCAACTTTTAATACCTTTAGCGTTTCATCAAGCAACCATGAAATGCACTGTAGTAGTAAATACACATGTATATAATGCGTATATAGATATCAAACATTCGTTTCTACATGGGTATGTGTTGGTTGATTCGTGTTATTGTTGTTTAACGTCCCATTCAAGAATCTCACTTACATGGAGACGTCACCATGTGCCGGTGAAGGGCTACAAATTAGGCCTATGGAGGGTCCTTTTATGTACCGAAACCTTTTTGTGACACGGGACCTCAGTTTTTACTATCTAAGCCGCAACAAAGGAGAAATCATCGGACTCCAAAACCAACGACCTCATTATCAGAAGCCGAACACACAAACAACCCAGCGGTATACTTAGTCTAGCTATAAATTCTTTATTCTCATGTTCTGCTATTTACGCGATTAATTCGGTATCAACTTTCTAATAAATGAGTTCAAGTGATTATTTATATTTCAAATGTTTTGACGTCGTATTTTGTGCGTAATGGCATAACTTTCAGGGACATTTAACACGTTCCTATATATACAAACATGCATTACTGCCTATAAATGGATTTTACTACATATATTGATCTAAACATATCATTACTGCAGTGAAATTTGACATGTTTCGGTGGAGATACAAAACCTGATTATATACTAAAATAAGTACTGACATTTCAACATAGCTGAACAAAGTAACGGTTCACTGGCGTGTCAATTTAGCAACTGCTTAATTTAACTTTCTACTGTTTCAAAATATGGAAATAAGTCACTATTTATCAAAATATACGGGTAACAACGTGTGATTAAGTATACAGTGAATTTAAACAGTGCACCCGGATATTTTCGCTACTGCTTATTTTCGCCCTCTTACACCAGTAAACTTTTTTTTCCAAATCTTAAATTCGCCCACAGTCTCAATTGTCTTATGGATAGCATGTATGAAATGAATTCATTTATTCAGCTTGAATATTTCGCTTTCATTTACAGTTCGCCTTCTCTTCTAAGGACGAAAATTAAACCACAGCGATATTTTCCAGTTATACAGTACCGTAATTTCTTGTGTATTAGTCGCGGGCTATGTATTTTGAAACATACAAAATGCCTCCTGTTGGCTATCTGATGGAGCGGGCTATCTGATGAAGCGGGCTATCTGATGAAGTGGGTTATCTGATGAAGAGGGCTATCTGATGAAGCGGGCTATCTGATGAAGCGGGCTATCTGATGGGACTTTTTCCCAAAACTCCAAAATATGCTGGCTTTATGGTGTCTTTCAAATTTGAGACATCACAAGTATTTACAAAACATTATGTTTAAGCATATTTTGAGTACTAGAAATGAACACATGATACAAACACGTTCACTTCAAATGTATCATTTCAAAAGTGACACATGCGTGGACCATAATGAAATGGCTTAGTCCTACTATGAATAGTAAGCATATGTAGTAGATAACCATTGGGCAATATGCTATCTGATGACTTTAAAACATAAAAAACGATATTTTGTGGTGTGCGGGCTGTACAACGGAGCGGAAAATACAGAAGAAATTACGGTAAATACAATTCGATCTTCAATATGATCCTTTTATACACAGTGTTGCAGGAGGAGCCAATGAAACCCGCCAAAAGTAACTTTTCCCTGTGCTCTTCGGCGTTTTAAGTGAAAGGTAATGAGTTGCCTCTGATTTTACCATTTGATAGAAATTTTAATTTGTAAATAAATATTTACATTAAATAGGTATGTCAGACAGCATTTCTCTTTTTTTTTTTGTACATTCATAGACACTGACACAAAAAATATCGATGCGGTACTGTATACTCGATTGAAGCAAGTAGAACCAAAGGCAATTCGTTTCAGACGAACCAAGAGTACGACTGAAATCACAATTGAAGTACATGTTACATGTAACATTAGCTTTCATCGACATCTTAGTTCACCTATTGATGAGTATGACCCAAACAATTTCTCAGAAGTAATATATTCTTATGGAAGATTTCATAGGTTTAGTGTACAACCTTAAAAGAAGTCTCCACGACTGACCACCTTCGATAGTTTGTATTATTATGGCATTTTGTTAAACGTAAGTTTTCGCATCAATACAGAAAAATACTCGTACTGTAGTAATCTGGTGTGAATAAGTGGATACCGGAAATACAATCATATTATTTCAGTACGACTCGTTCTGTGATTCACCAGCAACAAATTTCTGTGTTTGCAATCTCACAAAATATGCAAAAGTCATTTCCGATATTAAAAATTTCATCCCGCGATGATAACGCTATTGTTCTAGAGTCTACCTACATAAACACTCTCTCTTCAAGTATTGATAACGTGAAACCGATTCGATCTATATTTAGTCACACATGGTGTTTCCCGTCAAAACAACAAATACGATCATAGATACTGCGACAAAGAAAGATCCCATCATATAAGAAGCTTAAAACACATGCGGTAATTCTGTGAATGGTTCACCTATTGCAGCCACTGTGTTCTACTTACCTTGCAGGTCCGCTCCGCTAGCAAGTCTGCAGACAGCAGCTTTAACCGATAATGTATATTGTTGGGATTAAGCGGAATTACTGAGCTTGAATTTTATATGTCCGTAAATGCAGGCTAACACAGCCTAGTTTTATCGATTATCCGAGGAAGGTCGATTTCGTTGTAGCAGCAGTCCTACGTATAATGACAGTACATGACTGTAGCTCTCCCAATGTTTAGCATCATTACATAAGAAATTCTCACTCGATGGGAGTATATAACGTAAATACAGGGAAAATTATCGCCTACTTGTGTTAATGTTTTTGATACAGAAACTCGTCAAACGTTTTGGACTTTTAGGGACAAGTGCGAACACGGGCACGGCATACGCGTCAATTGTATAAATTTCATACGTGTTTGTCGGTGTAATAATGCAAACAGTATTAAAATCGTGATAGTCCTTGTGTCTTAAGCATCAAAAGCTGTTAATTATTTATACCATGATCTGTATAAATGAGGACAATTGTTAAACAATCTTGCGTCAATATTAAAAGGAATTAAGATCCCGCGGAACATCAGAGGCTGGGCTTGACACCATAAAACTTGATAATTTACTCAAGTCTTATAATTCACTCAATTCCAGCTATTTTCGAATATGTCTGATCGGTTGAAAGGCTGGAGTAGAAAAGTTTCTCAGACTTAAGTAAATTCCTCAGTTTGATGATGCCATACCCAGTTTCCAAGGTTCATTATTACAATGAGAATGACAGGTAACGGGTACCCATTTGTCCTTGACGCAAAATTCAGGAAGACGTCAGGACAAACATGGACCCCTGAAAATCCAGATATGGGATCAGATACCAAGGAGGAGTAAGCATTCATTGTTGACCAGTCACGCTCCTTTCCCTGCATTAATTTTAATAAGTTGCTCTGGGACCGCCTTGCCCTAGTGGTTAGCGTATTCGTCGTCTGATCTAGAGTTCCGGGTTCGAATCCGATACACGCCGTGATTAGCTGTTCTTTTTATTGGGATGAGACAGTAAAAACCGAGGATCCATGTGACAGTAGGTGTAGTATCCTCCCTGTTCTACGACCATATGTGCCGAACGTAGGCAAAAGTTGTCGCCCTCCAACGGCACACGGAGATGTATCCATATAGTGAAAGATTCTTGAGTTGGACTTTAAACAATGCTTAAACAAACAAAGATATGTACCTCGTGATATACGATAACGTTGTGCGAGGCTAGTATAGTGATGGAACTTCATCTAATTAATCGTCCCGTGAAACGATATTAACACGAGACATCGTCGTGTAGAGTCATTCCTTAACTAATAGAAACAATAGCCCGTATAAAAATTAGCAGTTATCATCACGTTGTACACGATTTAATTCCATGTGTGTCATGGAAGGGATTTAAACCCGAAACCTTCCACATACAAGGTAATAGTATATATTGTACAATAATGTACCCTGAATCAAGAAATGATAAATCAAGCAAAAATTATGTACTTTGATTTTTCAACATATTTTTATTCATCAACATTTGTTCCTTTGCATGATTGCAACATCATGATTTGTGCAATGAAATAAATAAATGGAATGTTATAGTATGTGCAATAAATAAACAAATTAAATCAACAACATAAAAATTGTTTAATTATAATAATGAATTTTGCATGAAGGAAAAAACACAATCCTTATTAAGATATTTTCTTCATGTTCTCCTACTTTATGTCGTGACGCACGGAGATCTATGAATCCAATTGAGAGGTCAAATTGTGTAACCCCTGTCGACAACCAATCAGATTTCGCGACACACAAATGGTGGATACAGGTTGTCAACGAGAGTATCCGACAGACGCTAGAAATCTTGAATGAGGCCATGGGATTTAACCTTTCAAAAGGGTTTTATCACATCTTGCGCCACTGCATAAACCTAGAGCAATCTGAAGATCGAATCGTAATAAGCCTGGCCTTAAATGACCTGTGACATCATATTGCAAAAAACAAAAAGAAAAAAAAAAGAAAAAAGAAAAGAAAAAAAAATGAAAAAAGAAAACCATTCTGAAATAACAAACCACTGCACACTAAACATAAAAATATTCTTCGTATATGTGACATTAACAGTCATTTCCGGATTTGAATATTCATGAGCGCTCTTTATTAAAATAATCGGACGCCTCTATTTTGTTTCTCGTTGCTTGAAAATTACTCAAGTATTTTGATTTTTTTTTCTATTGTCAAGTCCTTTGCATCATTCTTTAAAACTCTTCTTAAATTACTGCACGCAAATCTATTCTTTTTCAAAATACAACAAATCTTGCTTTTAAGCGTTCCCTAGACTTGAATCATGGACAACTCGGTTAACGAGCGAGCTCTCCGCAGCAGAACCTTGATTGATTCTCCGGGAGTATGTGAACTAAAGGTATTGACGTTGTCATGACCAGCATTGATATAGGGTGATAATGATACTGCTATCCTTTCGCAAGGACACAGTCTCGTCAGATTACAAATGCCATATAATCTTACTGCCTTTGTCTCAAGAACATCAATATAATAAAGGAATATCTATATAACCAAGTGTGAAACGATGATACAGCAACGGAATATTGGATTTGGAAAATTTCACTATTTACTTTAATATGTTTCTTATCCTTTAAGCTAACTCGTCTTTTATCGTGTTTTGAGTTTTCAATTTACTCGGTTTGGACATTAAAAAGCCTAAAAAAAAAATGAAATAAGCTGTCACCTTTTAATTTTTGCATCTTCCCCCGACTGACTGAAGTAAACTTACCATGTTTAATTTTTTTTTAAAAATTGTTTGTATTCAACCAAACCTAGGTAATTAAAAGTGTATAAATCTTACTTCTTACATTCTTTTGTACTTTTATCCATTGCCTACGTTAGCATCAATTTCAACACGTAATCAAGTAAGGAATAGATATACCCCGCATTCTATGTTCACAATAAAGTTTACAAATTCACAAGAGCTGTCAAAGCTCGCCATTGGATATGATGATTTGACGTGATTTAACGTGCGACGTGACTGCTAAAAGCCCTTGTCACACGCCTCGCCATTGGATACTAAAGAGTTGGATTAAAACTTTCAAAAAAGAAAGTCAAAGTCCAAGGTTAAGATCACAAGGTCAAAATACATGCCCTAAATAAAAACGCGTATCACAAGAAAATTAAGGTGTGAAATATCACATTTCTCTCGTTTCCGGTTCAAATTATATAGCCTATAGTTATAGTAAAAACACACCAAGGGATTGATATTAGCTCTGCGAACTTTCGTTCCGCTCCCGGAAGCTTGAGGTAATGGGTTCGAATCCATTCAACGGTATGACCAGTTCACCATACTATAGTAACCCCGTATCAAGAATAAGCTTGGCGGTTGACATTCTCTGACAAGATTAATATATTCAGTCCCATGTGTAAGTGCAACTGTGTAAACTCCATACTTGAAAAGAAATCACCAAACGGAAGGACATACAAAAACCAAACAGAATGATAACTAAATGAAATATACATAAATCGAAAGTGAAATCCGAAAAGGTCCACATTCATAAAGCTTCCAATAGGTTCATGGAGCTAATCATGATAAAAGTGAGACAGCACTGAAAGTGGTGCAATCACATTTGAAATAAAACATATCATTATGAAGAAGGATCAATGTTTGTCCTTCGAATCTATTTACGCTTGAGAGTCAGTATTCACCAAACACTTCACCCCTACAGACGTCACACGTGAATTGAGAATTGTTACCTTACGTCATTATATCTCCAATCTGTATTCAGTTGGACAACTTTTGCTCACTCACTTAAAAAGCACTTTCATCTATTTAAACACGTGTTAACAATCGTTTAACAACGACACAGTGCGGTATCACCGATAAATTTTGCAATTAATTTGGTCAAGTGCGTAAAGTCATGTGCAATACTCGGATCACTTCGGACCGTACGTCAGGACTCGTTTCAGAGGAATTAAAATGCATCCATAAACCTCCAGAAAACTGTATAAATGCCAGGACATCAGTGGTCGTAATTAGTACTCCTGTGTTGCGTACGTCTGTGCAAGAAATAATTCATTCTACAGCGTGGATGTTCATATGTAATTTGAGTTCATATGACTGTGAAAAGGCTTTTCCACAAACATTACATATGCACATTTTGTCTTTGGTGTGAGTTCTTCGAACATGGCTGTCATGTGCTGCATGTGAGGCAAACGCTTTTCCGCAGTGACGACACTGAAAATAAAAACGATACAATTCAAACACGTCGAGTATGTTAGGACGGTAGGAAGCGCTTTGGAGCGAGACACGTTTGGTCCCTGACGGAAGACTACATTGAATTACATTGGATTGCATCGGATTAGTAAAGTTGAATTTAGTTCTTAGAATTTTAAGTCATGTAAAAAAGACATTAAAATACCAGTTTCCTCTAAAAAGAAGTATTCCTTTGAATAAATAAATCAATAAATAAACAAATAAATAAACAAATAAATAAATGAATAACTCACGCTTTTTCACAAATCTGGCCTTTATCAAGTGATTTACGATAGTTGCAATGTTGTTTGCATATTTTCACATCTGTATCATTAACATTTTCATTGCAAAATCAAATAATGCCGTCGATTACTTGATAAAGATCAAGTGGCCGAAAATTTATTGAGAAGTGTTTTATTTAAGAGCATAAACTATGACTGAATTATTATTTTATGTTCACGTGAATTTTCATGGTTACCTTGAAAGTAGCAATAATCACTATAACAATATGGATTACTTCCCTTTCATTTAATTGAATTTGAGTTAAGCGGTGCAGCCGAGTAAAACGTTGCATGTGACCGCACAAACGAGAGCTAGCTAAGGATTGTAAGCTTGTAGCAACATTTGCAAAAGGTAATTTCAAATGTTATTCGCGTGGCGTAAATGTACGTACTATGATATTAATATATACACACACTTATCAAGAGAAATATGAACTCTCGATATTTGATAAGAAATAAATTAAATGAAAAGCATTGGTTTTGTTCCTGCTCTCTCCCTATTTTTTATTTTCAGACCCAGTTTTAATATTCCCCTCCGCTCCTTCTATTGAGGAAATCAGAAATGTTTAAGGCAGCAAAATTTTGAATTTTCCACAAGATTCCCAACGAAGAAATTTGTAGAACAATGTGATAAGTCCGTACATCCTGATGATCTTAAGGTCTTGGGTTCGAGTCCGAGCCACGATGTGGTTGGCTTTCTTTTAAGACAGTATAGAGTAAAAACTGAGGTCCAGTGTCACACTAGGTGTCGGCAGGTTAAAGTACCCTCCCTGGTGAATGGCCATTTGTGCCGAGCATAAGCCCTTCACCGGCACACGATGACGTCTCAATAACAAGAGCCCATTGAAGGGCACATCATACGCCCGCCGCCGATC
>JACSZP010030185.1:0-10596 GCA_016161895.1 Pinna nobilis
TTTTTTTTTCAATTTTGATTAACATGTTACTGTTACTCTGAAATATATTGCGTTATTTCCGATGCCCAATATGGTTTTAAACAGTAAGGAGTCTTACCAATAAGTCACTTTGTAAAAAAGAAAAAAAAAAAAAACACAATACAAAAAAAAAAAACAAAAAAAAAAACACAATACAAAAAAAAAAAAAAAAAAAAAAAAATAAAAAACAAAAAGAAAAAAAAACACATTGCTGTTGTTGTATTTTCGATATCCAGAAGGCTTTAAAAAAAAAAAATATTTAAAATTTTAATTAACTAATTTTAAATAGTAGTAAATCCACTAAAACCAACAAAATCAGGTTTACAGTTTTTGAAAAATAAAGTAAGATGTGCTATAGTCTGAGTTGTCTACATTCTTTGATATACGGGTTGATGCAAGGTGAGGGATTGGCTCCCTTTTTTCTCCTTGTATATAAGTGATTTCGAAAATACTCTGATGTATAATAACTGACAGAAATATTTCAATGTTTTTAATTGATATATATCGACGACAATGTTTTAATTAATTTCAGAGTCAATCTCTGCTCCACAAAATAAAGCTTTGATACCTCTGAATTAACATTGTTATGAAAGTGATCATAATTTCCATTATGGGGCAAACTTTGTAGTATTTTCGATTGGCTTTCCAACAAGGAACTCAGAGATATGGTTGAAAGCGTCCCTTATCTTGGGTAGATACCTATTTTGGAATGGTACAGTCACAAGGACTCAAAGAACATAAACACATTAATGTAAAATGTATGTTTAAAATAATTGATATTTGTAATTATCATTGCTTAAATGCTCAGATCAATCTGTCTAATGGGTTCGGGTTACCTTTTAGTTATAAGTGTATTTGTGTTTTCTGTTTGTAGTTTTGTCTCCTTTTTGTTTTGGCCACGGTTTTGTCTGTCGTTGACTTATTTTATTTGGAAATTGCACCTGGAAAGGACGTAGAACGGAATCATTTAGATTTCTGTAAACAAGTCTCAAACGTAATATAAAATACCCCGAATTACGTGGTAAATTCTAAATTAGGGAGGGTCCCATTGTGAATATATGGTCAACTGTCAATTTTAATACATTCGGTCCATAAATAGACAACCGATAATTGTATTCTTAAACCAATCTATGACCATATTTTGTGATATAAATGGTCAATTGAATTGGTAAAAACTTGTTATTTAGGATTGGACTTGATTATGTTCATGTTTGTACCCTTGATGCATGTATAAGTATATATAAATCCCGAATCTGTTTGAATTACAATAACAATGACATCGAAGATGATGTGTACCATTTAATTAGGTCACCTGAGCCGAAGTTCTTAAGAACCACTGAATGGATCATGCCCAAACTTGGTACAGATACTCTACACAAGGTCCCAAACAAGTGTTTGGGGCCATGGGAAATCCATGATGGCCGCCATGGCCTCTGCTTGACTGAGGCAGTTTGAACTTCTTCTCAAGAACCATTGAACGGATCATGCCCAAACTTGGTACAGATGCTCTACACAAGGTCCCACACAAGTGTTCTTACTTTTCAGGGCCATGGGAAATCCAAAATGACCGTCATGACCTCTGATTGGCTGAGACATTTTGAACTTCTTCTCAAGCACCACTGAATGGATTATGTCCAAACATGGTACAGATGTTCTACACATGGTCCCACACAAGTTTTGTTGCTTTTCGGGTTCATGCAAAAATCCAAGATGACCGCCATGGCCTCCGATTGGCTGAGACATTTTGAACTTCTTCTCAATAACCACTGAATGGATCATGCCAAAACTTGGTAAAAATGTTCTTCATAAGGTCCTACACAAGTGTTGTTACTTTTCAGGGCCATGCAAAATCAAAGATGACCATCATGGCCTCCGACTGGCTGAGTCATTTTGAACTTCTTTTCAAGAACCACTGAATTGACCATGCCAAAACTTGGTACTGATGTTCTACACAAGGTCCTACACAAGTTTTGTTACTTTTCGGGGCCATGCAAAATCCAGGATGCTTCAAGGTCTCTGATTGGCTGAAATATTTTGAACTTTTTTTCAAGAACCACTGAATGGATCATGCCCAAACTTGTTACAAATTTTTACACAAGGTCCCACACAAGTGTTGTTACTTTTCGGGGGCATGTAAAATCCATGATGGCCGCCATGACCTCTGATTGGCTGAGACATTTTGATCTTCTCAAGAACTACTGAATGGGTCATGCCCAAACTTGGTACAGATGTTCTACACAAGGTCCCACACAAGTGTTGTTACTTTTCGGGGCCATGAGAAATCCAAGATGGCCGCCATAGCCTCTGATTGGTTGAGACATTTTGAACTTCTTCTCAAGGTTTTTTTCAACCAAATTTGCCAGGGATAAACATTATGTGATGCAGACTCAAACTTGTTCAAACCATCCTCCTCGGTCCAAAAATGGCTCCGCTCTAGGATAAAAAAGGTTCGAATTATGCAACTTTTGCAACAAAAATCTTCTCTGGAAGTACAAGGCCATATAAAATCATTTCTGAAGTATAGCATCGTTTTGAGGTGCTTATTCAAAGTCTCTTCAAGAGAAGGCCCTGGGTTCATTTTGGCCTTAACTGGGGTTAAACATTTCCTGTAGGGTTACAATGTACTATAGGACTTCACATTCTATTCTTCTTAGGAACGAGTGGGCCAATTTCAACCAAATTTATTACTCAAGTGACTTGGGCCTCTTGTTGTTCGTTGAAGAAGCGCGACTTGCGAATGAGGTTCATAAAAGTAACTTTTTGAACTTCTTTAAACTTGTTCATTTACGTACTTTCAGTTAAAAAACAAAAGAGCTTAATATGTAACTTATAATTATCTATTTTTTTGTAAATGCCCTAAAACGTAGAACAGTGATGTTAATGTACAATTAATTTCAATTTAATTTAACGTTTGTATGCATTTCATCGGACATGTGTATTTGTATTTGTCATATAATTATACTCGTTATGCTAGCGCTGATTGTACGAG
This sequence comes from Pinna nobilis, assembly GCA_016161895.1. Taxonomy (NCBI): domain Eukaryota; kingdom Metazoa; phylum Mollusca; class Bivalvia; order Pterioida; family Pinnidae; genus Pinna; species Pinna nobilis. The sequence continues at coordinate 3,008 of JACSZP010030185.1, forward strand.
AGACTAAAAACTAATAAACTTTGCAATACCACGCGACCTCGTACCGTATCTAATGAAAGGTGGCGTAATTTTAACAAGAATGATATAATATGACTACATATAATCATGATAAGGTAATGTCACTTCCTGTTTTCCTACAGTATTTTTATGTGTACAAAAAAACCCCACAGAAATTGCATTTGGGAAAGCACTTGCTTCACCTCGTCTCAGGAAAGAAAGATGAATATAAAATGGATCTTTACACTAGATCTGAGGTATTGTAGCTGATAAAAAGGTAAAGTAAGCGAACAGTGCTCAATCTCATAATCCCTACAAAAATTTCAAAAAATAGAAGTTGGGCAAACACGGACTCCTGGATACGCCAGAGGTGGGATCAGGTGCCTAGGCTGAGAAGGCAACCCCTGTTGACCAGTCACAACCGCCGTGGCCCCTATATCTTAACCAGGTAAACAAAGTAATCCGAAGTCAAAATCAGTGTGTAAAGACAATCTAATAGTCGTTATGAAACAAGTCAGACAGCATTCGAGCCAATGACAGGCTGTATCGGCAAACCGGACCATTGTACCGACCGTAGAATGTACGAAAAGCTGACTTTAACCGAGACTGTTGGAACCCCTGTAGCATCGACTTGTTTGTCAGTAGTATAAAGAACAACTAGTAGAAAAGTCGACTGTGACTTTCTTGCTTCTCTTTCATTAATTTAGATATAAGTAAATTTGAAGAAGAAGCAAAGGATATTTGAAAATCAAAGTCCTAATAATATGATAAATATATATAATATATATTATATAATATAGATATATAATTATATGATAAGTCTAGAACAATGACGGCCTCAATGTGGATCCAAACGCAAATCCCTAACGGATGGGACACATTAATTGGAAAATGTTCTCGCATTATTCAAATCGACCAAAAATCGAGTCTAAGAAATAACTAGACTTTCTAGACTAGTCTAGACTTCAATGTGCTCTGTGAGAGAAGTATTGTTCCTTCAAAACATGTAAGAAGTTGTGGCATTGCCATAGAAAAGTATAAGAATATAATACAGAAAATGAGCAACTACCAATCAAATTGTCTTCTCATCATTAAAAGTGAAATATATTACAGCATTTAGGAGAATTGCATACAAAATGTATATATTTTTTTCTCCTAACGTAAGAAAAAACACAGCAATACTGTAGTGTTATTTGTGATCGCGATGACCAGCAGAATTTCTGAATAGTTTATATAATTTTGCCATGTCATCCCAACACTTCAGCGGTCAATTTGATCGTTATGTCCATAGTGACCGTTGTGTATGTATATTAACCCCGCAGAAATCGGCAAACACGAATCGCCAAGGTCGGGATTTAGGACATTATCCAGAAGAATACCTTCAATTAGTATATAGACTGGAGTTTTAAATTCTAATTAATAACCTTCAGTGCTAAAACCACTTGCAAATATTTGTTTTACTTGGTTTTATAACAGCATATCCAATATCGTCCATGCGCATGCGCTAATGTGGAGTATATAAGCGTTACCATTTCCATTTAAATGTCACTACACTCTAGTCTTTTGATAACTCTGTTTTGATACATTAGTAGACCTTTTCAATAATTTAAAAATGCCAAAATATAAGTTGACATATTTTGATCTCCGTGGACGTGCTGAGGCGCTCCGTTTGTTGTTTGCAGCAGCAGGAGTGCCGTTTGAGGATGTGCGTATAGCACAGGAGGACTGGCCCAAGCTAAAACCAAGTAAGTAAATTGAATCATTTTACTTAACAGCTAATCAATTTCATAATAAGAGGGACCACCGTGGCCTAGGTTTTAGCGTATTCGTCTTCAGATCTAGAGCTTCGGGGTTTCGAGTTCGAGCGGTTGCCTGTCTCTGTCTTTCGAATGAGACAGTAAAAAGCGACGTCCGGTGTCACAAAAGTTCGAAACATAGGCAAAATGTATCTAAAGTATACACCTCTTTGCTTTTGCATTCGTTTTTCCTATTTTAAGCAACATTGCACACAAGTGGTATTTGGTTAATTCGTAAAAACCCAACTACGTAAGAATTTAGAAGAAAAGTTTTCAAAATCGTTATATTCAAAAGAAGAGGACCTACAACCAATGAAAATTTTGTGATTCCTAATTTCCAAATTTTAAATCAGAAAAAAATTATTTATTTTGAACTTTTATATTTTTTTTAATTCCTTTTGCGGAGTATCGGTACTAAAATCGGAGCATAGAATGAATGTATATACATGTTCTTGACCTTTACTACACTATATCGCTATATAAGCATTAATTGTGTTCAAATTTAAATGTTTGGAAACTTGTGATTTAGTTAGTATTTTACAAACTTATAGCAAAGAAAAAGAAACAAAAGAGATTTTCAAATAGAATTGGCCAATTGATTCAACATGGGATCAAGATTTAAAGTCAGCATTTTTCCGTGCATGGGAAATTTCCTTTGTCCTTATTTTTCACCTCCGAGGAAGAGAATATGTTGATATAACATTTGTGTACATTCCGACCACGACTACAACTCGCGTCAATACATATACAAACAATTACTTACCTCGAGTAAAGTGACGTTATGGCTACTTATAATAGACCTATTAGGCCTTTAAATGTCTTTGCCTATGTCCGTCAAGAGGTATTCAAAACAAAGTGGTAAAAGTGAAGTTCTTGTTATACGAAACTATTAAAAGGAACTTTACTTTAAATTCTATTTTTTATGTTTTTATTATTCCTTATAACGACAGAAAATTACATCATATGGATCCCAGGTTCTGAAATTATCATACAGGGCTTATTTTAAATATTTTATCTCCCGATTTGAGACTAATTCTTATTTTTGATACTGGTTATTTCAATATGGTTTGAATATTTGAATTAACCAATTATGAAAAAATATTGTTATATCACAATTTCCTCAATATACAATAAGCACCAGTCTCTGGAGAATCAAATCTTACCACAAATATTGACTCAAAAACAAAATGTTGAATCCAAATTATCTTATATTCTCTCTCATTTTTTCGAAGTGTTGTAGTTTCTGTAAGAAAGGACAATACTTTGAAGTTCGCATATAATGTTTTATAGTTGTGGTCCAATTGTCATTATCTATTGATCCGGAGTAGATATCTTCCTCCTTTGTTGCACTTAATGTTTACTATTGACTCATAGCGGAAAGGGGATACTTACTTATCCGTGGCACTTGTTCCCACCTAAAGCGCTTCAGACGTCCATCTGTGCTCTAAAGATTTCCTGTAAAAAAAAATTTTCCTGATTTGTAAATTGTCTTTTAAAAGAATAGTGATTCGCTTTCTGCCATTCTCAAGTTGAATTTAGTAACTTGCTAAACCTTATTATGGCAAGTACATTTAACACCGAAACAAGAACTTTTAGACAAATGAACTGCTGTAAATCAAGTTTTGTTCGCGAGATTTTCAATTTCGCGTCATTAAGCAAGAGTACTTGCTCGCAAAAATAACCAATCGCAAAATATTCTACATTGGAATGAACGTGCACCATACATAGACATGTTACTTTCGCCAACAAAGTCGCAAAAAAATATCTCGCGAAAAACTGCAATACCACTGTGTCGTAAAATTAAAGTTTCGCGGATATTCTGTATTTACTGCAATCAAAAGATGAGCTTTAATCATGATATAGTAAAGTGTATTCAGGTTTAGTTATGTGTCACACCATTTTTACTAGTTGAAATCAAAATAGAACATAAATCCAGAAGAACCGGTCAACATTAGGAAACCCTTCGTGCCTTCCCGATATCGCTGTCCAAATTTTCTTACGTTTAAATCAAAAAGTACTCAAAGAGTGATAGATTGGAAGTTGTGTTAATATCGATTCATCCTTTCGTTAAAGTGTTTGTCAAGCTCTTGATTTTTAAAAAGCTAAAGTAATTCCATATAATTTAACTAAGATTGTCAATAAAGCATACTCAGTATAATTAAAAGATTCCAGTCTGTCACTTTAAATATTTAACGTATGATCATATTTCATTTATTCATGCTGTGTTTATCTTTAGTATAATCTGGGAATCGATCATAGCTCTTGGTACAATAGTCAGTTTTGAATTGGAGGTCCTGGGTTTGAATCTAATTGACTTCGGACTGGTTTTTCTCACTCTGTTAATGAGACAGTATATCCGAAGTCCTTTTCCCACGTTTAAGTCCCCTTAATTCCCAATGACCCGGTCTGGCGCCAAGCAAAGGCTAAGTTTTTAAGCTATTCGTCGCCATGCATATATAGTAAATCGATTCTCGAGTGGGGCGTTTTATAAAAGAACAACGTATCCAATTTGATTTTGTTTTAAGAATGACAAAAATTACGTATACTTCAAGCTTAAATGTGCATGTTACTTTAGTATTGAGTGCAGTTAAGAATTTTATGAAAGTAGAAATATGAGGTTTAACACATACAAATTTTTATTCATAAATCTTTCTTTGTATCCAGCCATGCCAGGAAACGCAATGCCCGTACTAGATGTGGACGGTGTTATACTCACCCAAAGTCTTGCTATTGCCCGTCATCTTTCAAGAACATTTGGTAAGTCTCTCTCTCTCTCTCTCTCTCTCTCTCTCTCTCTCTCTCTCTTGTTTTTTGTTGGTCGGTTGTTTATCTATTAATAGAACGCATTGTTTCATGAGTTTGTAAGTTTAGGTCATTGAAATAATGTAAGTAAAGTTTTTGTTTGATTATTGTTTAGAAGTATAACTCTTCCCGTGTAAAATGCATTTCTTAAGAATAAAATCGGATATCTAAAAGTCAAGACTCCTGTTAGGTTCCTGATCTCCATTTCTGAATTACTTTGTAGGGTTGGACGGCGCAAATCTGGCTGATAAAGCAAGAGTTGACGAGCTTACCGAGTACCTGGCTGAGGCTATGCTGGCTGTAAATGGTTCCTTTTTTGCTGAAGACAAGGTAAGTTATTTTCAATTTTCTATTTGATGAACTCCCTATTACAACATTTTCTTGGGCCGCCTCTGTGGCCGAACGGTTAGACCATTGTGCTTTCAACAATTAAGTCTTTCACACTCTAGTCAGCGAGAGCTGGAGCAACGCTTAAACCAAAGTCAATTATTTGTGAAAACTTGCCAGTTAAGACACCGATGGTCTCTTCCTGAGTACATTAGTAAACGGGTTTTCTCCTCCTCCGATAGCAATTTGCAGCCACCATATTACTGATACATTGTCGAGTGTGGCGTAAAACAAAAACAAGCGAACAAAAATCACAATTTTCTACATGGATGATGGAAAGATAGTTTCTTCCATGTATTTGTGAAGCTGAGCATATACACAATTTATTTTGAAATAGAACACGTTTGTAGTGACTATCGCTGAATTAAGCCTCAATTTGTTTTATAAAAAACGATAAAATATTAAAACATGATACTCCAAACGAACGAAAAATCAATATTTGAAAAGTAAAAAAAAAACCAAAAACGAACAAATGAATAATTATACCAAAAACATAATCTATGGGAGTTTTAAAGCATATCATGAATTGTGCTATTATTTTCATCTTAAAACAGGAAGCAGCCATGGCGAAGGCTATGCCCGTGGTAGAAAAAGTGTCCAAGATTGTGGAAGCCCAAATTCAGAAAAACAAAAAGAAAGGATTTTCCGTAGGATCAAAGGTAAAATACTTTATTTTACGTGAAAGGGAGAGGTGAACAAGTCACCAGTATTTATATCATTGGTATATTTAAATCTTAGATATATGTATGTATGTATATATGTATGTATGTATGTTTTTATGCATGTAGATATGTATGTTTTCTATTGTTTTGTTTGTCTGTATGAATGTATTTATATATAAGGTCATATAATGCAAAATATTCATGTACCACGTACTTCAAGACGCTATGTCGTGGTGACGTCATTTCAGCGGGAGGATAACGTAAAGTTACGTTCCATCACCATTGGGGATACTAGTACCGCACAAACGGTTTCCCCTTATCACGTACGTGGTACATTAATGGTTTCCACTAAATCGAACGTTGAGGTCTTTACACTTTTATGATATTCTATTGATATTCGGATTACGCCATTATCTTTCCAGCTAACATTCCTCGATTTGATGATCTTCAACAGTTACGAGACGCTGTTGATGAATAAGCCAGATGCACTGAAAGATTACAAGGGTATTCAGGAAGTCTGTGATACTGTGCAAAAACTACCCAAAATAGCTGCCTACCTGAAAGGAAGAAAGAAAACGCCTATTTAAGTAGCTCAGATACTTTCCACAAAGCATAACTCATATGCATACTCTTTGAAAATGCAGGGAAAAGAAGGGCGTGATTCCTACTCAACACTTTGTAGATCACCATCGTAATTTTCAGAAATATTTATTTTTATGAGTAACAATGAAACCGGGATACACTATGCAAGCATTTCTTACAACGAAAAAAATCGAAAAATATATATGTAAAGATGGACTCACTGAGAAACTCTCCTGTCAAAACTCGTTTAGCTACTATGGAAATGAATATTTGTGGATATCCAATGTCTGCTTGCTAAGTAGATGCTTTTACCAGCACTGGAATCCGAATTTGTTATTTATTAGATGAATTAATAAAATTTTTGTACATATTTATTCTTTGTTGATTGATGATTTTACCACATGTTCCAGCTGAAAAAAAAAGCTGACAAAATTGTTTCAGAAGAAATCAATAATATGAGCAAATATTCAGAACCATGTACTTTACAATACTTACTAAGACGTTTCTGATAGATTATGATAATACAGCCAGCATTATTGTTATTTAACGTCTCACACGAGAATCTTTCACTTATGATGAGTTGTCACCGTATGTCGGTGAAGGGCGACATGTTGGAGCGCCGTGGCCTAGTGGTTAGCGTGTTCGACTTCTGATCACGAGGTCTGGGGTTCGAGCCCAAGCCACGGTGCGGTTGGCCGTCCCTGTCTTTCGGATGAGACAGTAAAATCCGAGGTCCCGTGCCACAGTAGGTGTTGGCACGGTAAAGAATCCTCCCTGCTCTACGGCCAGCAATGCCGAGCATAGACAAAAGTTGTCGCCCTTCACCGGCACACGGTGACGTCTCCATATATACAACAACAACTATAACGGTTCTCATAGGTTATGATAATACCGGCACAGCCAGCATTACTGTTTGGTCGGCCGTATTGTTATTTCACGTCTCACACAAGAATCTTCCACTGATGATGAGATGTCACCGTATGCGACGTATGTGAAGGGCGACATGTTAGACCGCCGTTGCCTAGTGATTTACGTGTTCGCTTTCTGATCGCAAAGGCTGCGGTTGGAGGACAAGCCAAGGTGCGGTTAGCTGCTTTCGGATGAGACAGTAACAAACAAAGGTTCCGTGTCACAGTGTGTAGACACATTAAATAAAACTCCCTGGCCACAAATGCCAAGTATAGGCAACACTTGCCCTCCATTGGTACACGATGGCGTATCCTTATAATGTAAGTTTGTTTGTTTGTTGCTGTTTAACGTCCCACTCAAGAATATTTCACTCATACGGAGACGTCACCGTGTGCCGGTGAAGGGCGACAAATTTTGCCTGTGCTCGGCACTTATGGCCGTAGAGCAGGGAGGG
>JACSZP010030194.1:0-23273 GCA_016161895.1 Pinna nobilis
TCGTTAAACATTAATTCATGTGTTCTTGTCATTTCATTTGTCTAATACACATGCATACAGAAATGACATTAACACACGAATGAATGTTTGGCGTATTTCATTTATAAAATGTTTTATTATCGAAACCTCAGTAGCCTGTGGTGCAGTCAACGACTCCATATAATTTATAACTTGAATACCCTGCAAGGAACCTCATTTCCCATACATGTATTTCTTATGAATGAAGCTCATAGATAAAATCCTCCATGACGTAGAGCGGAGATAGTTTTGGTTGGCTTATATGCGAACAAACTTGACCTCATGAATATGTATTTACTACTCTCGCTAGACCCGATTTAAGGCGCGTATTTTCTAGCAAACTTCAGAAAAATTCCACACACCGAAGGGAAAACATTATTTCTTCCCTCTTAAGTCTTAACTTTATAGATATTTATCATATCCAACACCTTATATACATAAACAATAACACAAGTGTAAATTTGTTAAATTATTTGACATATATTTATATCGCGATACAAAGAAGATGAAGGACCAGCAGCTCGGATCGCAGGATTCAGTGGCATATCCTAATTTGACAATTGTAGTAGAAGATGTCAATCAGGAAATTGATTATCACTTTCCACAGAGGGATCTAGAAATCGTTGAGGTGGTAAGTAAAACATTTATTTCACCTTCAAAGTGGTTATTGCTGTCGTTATTGTCAATTTCATTGTAGAATCCACTGGACATGCAATTAACATGTAATTACCAACTAAGGCAAACCGTCTAGTTTTCCTATTTTTTTTTAAACTGGTTTCAGGAAATAAAAGTGACATATATAGAAGTGCCTACTTATTTAACATTTTGTATGTATTTCCTGTGTCTGATAATTTTAAAAATGATGTGGGCATGTGCACATTTTATCGCCTTTTCTATTTATTATTTACATGTACATCCACTGCGCCAGTCAAAACAAATCGACGCGGCGTGATTCATCCCGGGAAAATTTCATATTTTCATACCATATTAGTTCACTAAAGTACTCTTGTGTAAAACCACACGAATTAAAGGGCTATGGGAAAGTTTGAATGAAATTGACTTATAAAAAATCGAGTTTGATTTGTTTTATTTTAGGATTTCGGTACAAATGATTCAAATTCTATTCATAGGCGTAAAGCGTTAGATTTTCTATTGTGCTTCCCCAAATGAATGTAGCAAAGTAGTAGGCCTAACATAACAATAACAACATCCAAACTCTAGTTATTTCCCACTAAATGTTCTACATGTATATCTGATTACATGTAATATAAAGTTACTTTTGGGGAATTTTTAATGTGAGATTTGAAGAACTATAACTCTACTGATGTTTTCGTCAGTACAATGGCACATGTAGGATGTTTAATTGGAACACATTTGAGGTTTGTTTGTTTTTTCACATATGTACGCCCTATCATATGCCGGTATTTTGTACACATGTGGCGCGCTACAGTCACGGATGCGGTTCGTCTTTCACTTGACCCCCTGAGTCCGCGCTGCTGTGAGTTACACATCGATATCAATATTTCCTGTGTATCATACTGACCAAGGCCACATGTGATAACTCATTTATTTTGACAGAAACAAAGGCCTCACTAGCATATCGTACATGAGCATGATAACACAGCGCGTACTTGTAATGTTAGAATATCCACACGCCGGGAACCACACAGCGGCACAGATTATCTGACAGCGGGGAGGCAGGCCCTGGCAGCTCAGAAACACTGAGATCACAAATTATGCTGATAATTTATCATGTCCCCCTGTCGACGTGAAAAATAATAAATGCTAAAATTGCCGGGAATTTGGTTCATAAAGGATGCTTGGCATACAGCTTTTTTAATTGATTTTACCGGACAAAGAAGTCCACATCCATGTAATTTGCGAATGCGTTTTATTGAAATCGCCGAGTGACTCCTCGTGAAGCGAATAAAAACAAATATTAGATCCCCCTATGGATATATACGCTAATACAGCGTGTACCACTAATGGTTCATCACTTTATTCATATTTTGTGCCGAATTTACATATATGTATATATACAGGAGTCTTAATGTCCTATCATCCTGATAAAATTATTGGATCCGCCTATAAATACAGAAGGAGTAGGTAAAACATGCTTTAGTGAAACAAGTCTGTAGGCCCATATCTGCTTTAAAAATATCCCATTTGATAGTTTAGATCCGTTTACAATATCAACTGTTGATTTGTAAAACCTCGAAACCGCTATGTTTAAATAGTCTGATCAATAAAGTGAGTTTAAAAGTACATTTTTACTAATCGTTGACAACTTTGAGTACCTCGTTTTACTCTCACCCACACATGTCAAAGATCAACATAATAACGACATTGTTTACACCCAAATACCGCGGTATTTTATTGATAAACCCAATCCTTTTGACTCTTTTTAAGAAATGTTTATATAGAATTGTCCAAAATCAAATGACCAAAGGAGAATGACCACAGACGCCTTATTGTAAGGATTAGGCGCGGATGACCAGTATTTGTATAATAACTTTTGTTAGTCAACGACTTCATTGATTGCGTACTTAAGGAGCATTCCAACCTATGCTATATTTACTCATATGTACCTAGCGACTTTTTGCATTTGTCATTCTTTAAAACATTTAAACTGACTTTAAGACGCATTTTGTTTTTAAGTATTGCTTACGGGCTGGGGAAGTGTAAATAACAACATTAACAGTATTTATATTATATCTGTTCTTGCTTGTCCGTACTATCAAACGTATAAATTTCCAAAGCGCCAAAAAAAGCCGGGAGGTCATACCAATTGCACGTGGATAGATCATGCATTTGGGGTACTTGAGGGGCCTCGGCATGGACACCGGCATGTTAATAACTTTGATAACTATGTAGCCTATCATCGTGCCATAGGTTTTTACTTTGTAATCTGGATTTTAGAAAATAATGAGTTTTTTATTTTTAAAGCACGGTATTTATAGAGCTATATTCTAAGACACTAGTATGAACACTCGCCTAGATACAGAGAAATTAAAGCGAAAGTAAATGCCTATGAGATTATTGTTCCTTTTACTAATAAAAAAATATGTATTGTTGGATGAAGTGCCGGGTTCTGGGTAAATAATTTTTGTACCGAACTAATTTTTTAAATTTTAAGTCCTAGTATATATATTATTAAAACTTTATCTGTTTGAGGTACATGTAGGTGTCATAATTTGAATTTTTGAATTTACTAGGGTGAATGTAACTACAAAATTAAAACATGACATGTTTTCGTGTTTTAATCAGTTTTGGTATATACCTCCATCCGTAAATTCAAAAATTAAAACATGACATAGGCCTAACCTACTATTATATGCAAGTCCGTGGTCTGTCGGTGGCCACGTGTGACCTGCCACACGTGGACATGGGAAGTTCAACTTGTGATGGTGACCTTAAGCCTAGGTCGAGAAGTATCATGCCCTTTTTCCTTCGTTTGTTCTGTACATGATAGATTGAGCACTGCCAAAACGTCTTAACTTTTTGTCCGAATTATGACAGTTCATTTATATTCAATGATATACATGTATACTTTTGAGCTTGGTTCAGAAATGATGGGCTATTTTTCCTTAAAATCTTATATGCCCCTCGTCATTTGTAATATTTCTTGATTCTTGACTAAGTTTCATTCCAGTGAAATAAACATTTAGATATATCTAAAAAAAACAACAACAAATGGTTCGCCCTGTTAACTTAAGAAAACAATTTTTGAATTTACAGAAATTTTCCTCCAGTACCATTCCGAGTTCTTTTTATCACTAGATAATATCTAAACATTTTCTGATAATTTAGTAAAGACGAAGCATAAGTCACAGTCTTAGTTTTTTTAAAGGAAGACTGACATGATCTTTATAAGCTGAAGTTTGTGGCAAACCTTCTATCAGATGCTAGTGTTACAAGGTTTGCTATGTCTGCTTATAACACACATTCTTCGTTGCATAGGTCAGCCATGTATACATCTCTGCTAATCACTAGTTGTACTTATCTTGAACCAGTGCATAGCTTAAAAGAAACAACATGCCGGCATTTAGCTTAGGATAAAAATAAACACGTGCTAATTGGAGAGGATTTCATCTGACCGTGGTTCTGAGCATGGCAGCATCTGTTTGTAAACAAATAGTCGTCATCAAAATATCGATCCCACAAATTACACTCCAGCTTCTATAGATTCTTAATTCCACTTGGCCATGTGCGTCATACGCACTAAGTTGGGTAAAAATAATTGTCTCAGAATGATATTTATAGCAATTTCTGTCGAAGATCTACGGAAACGTTTGGTACTCTAAGGAACGATGTCATGCCCTTTTATATATTTTTTCTGCACTGGAAATCAAATAAACGAAAAGAACGATAAAACGCATATTACGTAAAATACCAGACTACATTGAACCTAAAGCCAAGTAGAATTTATTTCTATCCATTGTTATTATGGGTCTTAGAATCCAAATGTTTGGTTAACCAACATAATCCATGAGAACTTAAATACTCTTTATGTGGTATGTCAACTGGTTCTGCTGACATTTATAAAAATACATTAACACATATCCGAGAGAAGTGTTATTTTCTAACTTTTAATTGAAATTAATCGAATGCGAATACATCATGACCACTCACTTCTGACTGATTTCAATCCAGCAAAAGTCAACAAATGACAGGAGTTGGCCTTCGGAGATTTCAATGCAAATCCGGATGTGACGACCGCGTGTAATAAGAAGGAAATGGACAACTCAAAGAGATAGTAATAATAATAGTAAAAAAAACAACAACACATAGTTATGTTGACTTTCGTACTTTAACCTATAACCCTTTTATCATAAAGTTGTAGCACCTAAGAGCGACTCATCACTTAACCTTATTGCTAGCTAAGTGTCATTGGTAAGATCATTGATAGATGGAAATCTCCAGACAAAACAAGAGACACGATTATCGATTATCCCTGAATACCCACTCATCTTACATGGTATACAACGATAAATGATGAAGATCCTGAAATAAACATCTCCTGCTCATTGTAGTACTAATTTATTGGTTCCATTTTTACCATTTAGTTTTCATTTTTACATTCGGATTTTGGATATTTCAATTGACGTTGTCTAGATGATGTAAGCGGCACGATTGCTGCCAACAATCTAATCTGTGCTCATAGACAGCGCAATGTTTGCAATGCGTATTATACACAGATTCCCTGTAAGTACATGTACATGTGTGTATTTCAATTTTCCAATGCCTTGTACAAAAACTTGAGACGTTGTATTTCAAATCTTAAGAGATGACGCATAGTGCTCATTCACAGTATGATGCAAACTTGCGAACATGAGTTATCAGTTATGTATCACTTGTTTCAAACAACAGATCCAGTTCCTGTGAATTAACTAACTTTAGCATGTCAGTCATTTAAGTATTCATGTTTCTGCTTTACAGAGAGAATTAGACGGCACAAAATGTACCGAGGGCGACAACATCAGCCAAAGGAGTTCAGAGAGCGAGGACAGTGGCAAGGATGTCGGCGACAACCGAGTACAGTGGGGCGGCAAACTGGAGTTTCTCCTCACTTGTATAGGCTATGCGGTTGGTTTAGGGAACGTCTGGCGATTCCCGTATCTGTGCTATAAAAATGGTGGAGGTATGCTCAATTCTCTCCTTTTTTTAAGATAACTACTTCTTATATGAACACAAAACCGTGACCAACCCTTTAATAAACCATGTAGCATGTACAACCACAGTAATATCTAAACCGGTACATGGTCATCGGCCCGTAGAGCTGTAGCTTTGATCAAACCAATTGGGGGTGCAATTTAAGCTTTAATGAAACAATATTACTTTGTTATATTAAAAAAAGTAAAGAACAACGGACAAAAGAATAAAGAAATAAATAAATGAATATACATGAAAAAGGTTTGGAAACTAGGAAATGACAACGAGAAATATTCGGGAAAGCAAAGAAACAAACAACAGCTGATGGTGCATTAGCTGTGAATTACGTTTGGAGAAAGAGAAAGTGGATGTGTTTGACACAGTCCATATAACACTGGACAATATACAGTTAAAATGACAGTAGTAAATGACTTGAGTAGTTGACGTATAAAACTGACCGGAAAGACGACGGCACATCGCTTACAAGGACGTACTTGGTGGACTGACCCATAAGTAAACATATTCAATACGACTTTAAAGGAAAAGGAGCGATGTGAATTCAGGAAGTTTCGAAAGCGAACGGCTAAATTGAGATGGTATTCTTACTATTCTAATTGAAAATATTAAAGTCAGCATTTATGAGTAATGATAACGACCAAGGTGATTATTTCCTTGTACAAATGTCGTTCGAATACGTGGAACACCGGAAGATAGCAGAAGAGAGTTTCAATTTGTTTTCCTTTATTCTGTGAAAGAAACATGGGAATTTAGGGACTCTGACTTAGATTAATTTCCTATCAGATAGTGCACCCCAGAGCCAAATAAAATTGCTTTCAGGAAATCCGGTTAACGGAAATGCCAAAGGGCTTTAGTTACGGTATCCTGTTTATACTGATTAGTATTATATGAAATTCGCAGAAATTCAGCAGGATGTTGTTCCTGATGGATGTTTATCCGTAGTTTCGTATCAGACACAAAATTATTGCAATATTGAATGACAAAATTATATACCATATCTAATATTTCTAAAATAAGTGGTGACAAAGAAAATAATGACAACTAGACATTAAAAATGACATAATGACAACTAGACATTAAAAATGACATAATGACAACTAGATATTAAAAATGACATAATGACAATAAAAATGATTAGAATTTTAATACTTTTAAAAGTTATAATAATAACCATCATCATGACGAAATGGTGTTGACAATGATAATGACAGTAATATAACGTAGAGGGCTGCTTCTACTACTGCTGCTACCGACAATCATGGTATTGACATTGGAATAATAATGACGACAGGTCTTTAGAATTTGTGTTCAGATGATATATTTTTTCTTATTGGTATTTGATACAAACTTCCTGGGATTAGCAACAAGGTTTGCTTGCAATTCAATTGCAATCTGTTTGAATTTTCAAAAATATTTCATCAAATGACCAAATCTTAACGATCTTAAATATGTTTTAAAAATCCAGGTTACTCGGAAAGTTAGCCGGCGATTACTTTTATCATTGCAGGTGCATTTCTTATCCCATACACCATAATGCTGGCATTGGTGGGTCTACCTTTGTTTTATATGGAAATTGCTATTGGTCAGTACGCAAGTCTAGGGCCTATCTCAATATGGAGAATCAATCCTTTACTAAAGGGTAAGTCGACCATGTTGTCTGTTCAAATGTGTTCATATCATATATCTCAAATTCTAATGGACAACAAATTTTGTACTGAAAAAAATTAATTTATACTTTCATTTGCATGTATCATTTGCCGCAACTAAAATTTGGCGACGAACTGAAAACAGATACATTGTATATACATTTAACAGGAAAAAACATAGATTCCATTGGTCTCTATATATTCATATGTGGAATTTGAGTAAACAGTAGAACCACTCTTTCATTTTTGTTGCAATACGTGGGCAGTGAGGACGAAACCTTAAGATCAGTTAAATTAAAAAATTNNAAAGTTCACAATGTTGTCTATTTTAGTCATGATTCTGATTGCATTTATAATGCATGAAGTGATAGTTGGCTGTCTGCCAAGAACAAATCGATATAAATCTGATCAATGAGAATGTACGTAAGTGATCTGTTTTGCGCATTTGACTTTTGGTGATGACTCCTTTAGATCGATATGTTTATATGAGTTATTTTTACATTTGCAGGTCTCGGCTATGCCATGGTAATTGTTTCTTGGCTGATTGGCCTTTACTACAATGTTATAATTGCGCACGTGCTCTACTATCTGGTTGCCTCCTTTACGTCAGTGTTGCCATGGACAACCTGTAACAATGAATGGAACAGCAAACTGTGTATTGAATATGACTACGAGAGTAACTCTAATGCTAGTATGTATAATTTTCTCTGAAAGCAAGATGAATCAAGAAAATCAATAAAGCAGCTATTAAGTTCTCCTTTGTCTGCACGATAAAACCATGTGATGTTGATATGAATACACATTAAGTGAATGTCGTTATACTTAATAATGACATTATATTTCTGGTTAATATTTCTAAAACGGGAATAAATCCCTTGTTATCAAAGAGGAATTTTGATTACGCTAAATATATCAATCCTTATTTGAATTTATTGAATCTGGATGTATTTATTACTTTGTGATGCAGTTGCCCCATATTTTATGAGTATACTTATAATCAGTGCAAGGGAAAGCATCTATAAGATCAAAGGGGTTATAATATTACTTCCATATCAAACTTATGCACTTTACTAAATCTTGAAGGAAAATAACTTTTTTTATTATATATTTATTTCTTATACAAACAAAAACGAGATATTTGATTCTTAATGCATGTATAATACTTTATACAGTACATAACAAAATAATAGTCCAATATTAATGAACTTAACAAAATACTATTTATAGTACATAGGATGATTGCGTTTTTCATAAAGCGTCTAGATTCTGAAACAAGGAATTTATTATTAGATTGCATCATGAAAAAGAAGCTTGATTCTGAATTAAATAATTTATGGTTTTCTTTGTTTCTAGGCATTGTCAACTCTACTGTAGGAGGGAACTTGACGATAGGGACAAACAATACACATCCATCTGTTAGTCTCACTCCAAGTGAGGAATATTACAGGTAAGTTACCCCTTTATACGCGATCTTCTTTTAATAAACTGACAACTTAATTTTTTTTCTCATGTCAATGATTTCTCTTTGGACTTCTTGAGTATATCTACCAATATTCAATCAAGTTCTTCATATATTTTAAAGAAACCACGTGCTGGGACAGACAGACAGCATTGATGATTTTGGCACCGTGGAGTGGAAATTGGCCCTCACCTTGTTTGCGGCATGGGTCATTGTGTATTTGACTCTTCTCAAGGGCATAAAATCACTTGGAAAGGTGTGTATCATAGATCACGTGTGTTTGTTATAAAGAACTTAAACTGTATTTTTGTCATTTTATACATCAATATGATATTCTGTTACCGCTTTTGAATTCTTTAACCTTGGTTTCATTTCATTTCAGGTTGTGTACTTTACAGCAATATTCCCCTATGTAATGCTGACAGTCCTCTTATTTAGAGGGATTACTTTACCAGGGGCCATGAACGGCATAATATACTACTTGAAGCCTGATTTCAACCGTCTTGCCGACCCACGAGTATGGAGTGATGCTGCCACACAGATATTTTACTCTCTCAGTGCGTGTACAGGTGGTCTTATTGCTATGTCCAGTTACAACAAGTTCAAAAACAACTGCCTGAAGGATGCCCTTATTGTTTGCTTCACCAACTGTGGTACGAGCGTGTTCGCTGGCTTTGTCATATTTTCCATTTTGGGATTTATGGCTCAGGAGAAGGGAGTGGAAGTATCCGAAGTAGCTGATGGAGGTAGGCCCTCATTGATGTTTCAGATTTTACGGAGAAGTTATCTTTTTTTTTCTACTTAGTGCAAAAATAGCTCCTGAAAGTTAATCTTCGTACTGTTACATTGTCGTACATGAAATAAATCAGTTTTGTAATTTTGAAGTCCCTGCTTCATCGGATTCAAAGATTGTCTCCTTTTTTGAAAAAAAGATTGATTCTCTTTCAATGGCAAACACATTTTTTTTTTATTTACGGTATTTTCAAAATGACAATTTTGTAAGATATTAATATACAGACTTGGGAATTTTAACACGTTCCTTAATCATGTTTTTCTATTGCTATATTACAGGACCAGGTCTGGCATTTATTGTATACCCAGAAGCCTTGGCACGCATGCCTGTTTCACCAATGTGGTCTGTAGCATTTTTTATCATGATGGCCACTTTAGGATTTGGGTCAGAGGTAAGTGAATGTCAAGTCTACAATTGATGAAATAATGGCGTAAATATACTGCATATACAAAATTTGCCAGGTTTCCAAATTGTTGATACCTAATTTAAATGGAGTTTTTGTTAAATAAATGGAAAATTTGCTATTACCCCGACTACAGTAATAGAGACTCATGTAACATAAAGATGTGATGTTTGTATAGCAACAATGAAAAGACGTCCATTCCCTTTTTCAGTTTTCCATCGTAGAATGTGTCTTAAGTGCCATGACGGATGTGTTCCCACAGATCCAAGCAAGGAAACCCAACATCATTTTCCGTTCCATAGTTTGTGGCGCTTCTTTTCTTCTGGGATTACCCATGGTTTGTAAGGTAGGTACCGGTAGTATTGAAATGTTAGCAAATATCTGTGATGAAATATGATTCACAGCTCATAAAACAGAGGAACTGATATAACTTGCAAAGCATGACTGCATTCACGATTATTTCATCTGTCTTCTACATACCCTTTTCATTGTTTCTTAGGTAAAATTCTCATAATTGTATATCGTAATAGCTTAACACTGTCATGAGATGTTACCCTTAATTTCAAGATAAGACATGACCTTCACCAAGGATTTAAGATTCTAAATGAAGATCGGAATTTAAAAAATCATCCACCGAATGTAATACTCCCGTCTGCTTCACTTGTACGTTAAGGCTACAATAAATATCACTCAATATGGCCGTTTATGTCTTCAGTTGGCACTTGTTGCCCCTCCCTTAATACTCACGGCAGTTGCACAAGCCAAATTTTCCTTTTATTGCTTCATACATCATTTGAATCACATTGATTGGAGTTCATATATTTATACATATAGAGATATAATCAGGATATTGGTTTATTTACAGGGCGGTATTTACTTGCTAAATCTGGTAGACTACAGTGTTGGTGGTTTCCCACTACTGGTTGTAGGGCTTTTAGAGTTGTTGGCCATCAACTGGATATACGGTGAGTTTCTATTTAACAAAATATTGATCCAATAATACAACGACAGTAAGATGATAGGTTTATATCCATTTTGTGCACGTCAAAGTCGTCATGGTAATTGTTCTTTTTTATAATATGCTTACCTTACACGTGTTAGGGGTCACTAAAAGCCAGATGTTTGGATAATATTTCATACATTTTTGTGTAAATGTATATAAGTCTGTGGTATTAATCTTTAATAAAAACATGATTGATTATAAAAATCATTTGCTTTCATTTACAGGGTTTGATAGATTTTCAGAAAACATTAATACCATGCTTGGAAGGAAGCCTAGCAAATATTGGGAAATATGTTGGAAGTTTGTGTCCCCGTTTGTCATCGGAGTAAGTATAAGTATTATGATAAACTAACATTGAAAATTTACCAAAGGATATTCGAAAATGCAAGTCCTAAAATGTGACAAGTCCAGAATATTAACGGTCTCTACGTGGAAAAAACAACCTTTTTAGATTAATCTCAAAACAATCCACGCCAAATGGATTTACTTATGCTAGATAATACACATACTCTTGACATAGGAAATGAAGATATCTTAACCTTGGCAGTTAAAGTACTAACGGTATAACTCATTGAGATTTTAAGTACGTGTATAACTAATATGTATTGTGTATTCTGCTACTCATCACACACTGTTGTTGCATACGGTTTACTCGGTTTTCCCCGATTAAGATATAGAGCTCACAGTGGGTGTGGTCGGTCATCACTGGATGCTTTATCCTCCTTAGCACCTGATCCCACCTCTGGTATATCCTGGTTATGAGTTATGAGATTGATCGATATTCTTTACCTTAAGCTTTTTATTTGATTAGTCTGAATATTCTATATCAAAAAGAATCAAAAGGGTCAGAATATAAGATAATCTTTCGAAAGCCAAGGAACATCCATTCCTTGCTTAATATAAAAAAAACCCCAAAAGAATGGTGTCTGTTGCGGGTTATCAGTCGAGTTTTCTGTCTATTTTCAGTTGACAATCATCCTTAATGTTGCCCTGTATAAGGAACCAGTGCTTGATGGCGTGAGGTACCCGGAATGGGCCAAGTCTTTAGGATGGCTGATTGTGATGTTCCCAATAATTGTCATACCCGTCTGGTTCATGCTGAAGTATTGTGTTGCTGGAGGATATGACGTAAGTATATTCTTGTAATTCACTTTTCCACAATGACGATGGCTACATCTGTAAAAAAAAACTAGTTAGTGGGCTCTTATTTTTGCGAGGACCAATAAATCACCTATTTTGTCTAATTTTATCTGATTTTGTACACAAGCTTTTGAATTACGAATTTGGCCTGTTGCATATATGGAAATAAAGTACTTGCTTAAAATATTGAGATCATGGAGAAAGCAAATCATTTTCGCTTACAGCACATATTAAAACGTAGTAACGTTTCAGAATTCAAACTCAATAATTCCAAATTTATCTTAGCTCCCGGGTAGGTTTTGACTGTTTTATAGTACATTAGTTAAGCTCTTGGGTTGTATCATTTTGCATAGTCTAATACTCCCGACCAAATGAAGTTGTAGTTAATTTATTTTTATCTATTACAGTTACTGAGAAAGGGAATGCAGCCTCTGAAGTCATGGGGTCCATCCAGTGCGAACAAACAGCGCGAGTATATGGACAAAGAGGTCAGCTATAAGAATGATCGAAGTGCGTTTGCTAGACTTATGGGCAGTGACATCTCCACAATGACCAATGCCACTGATATAACAAACCTTCAGTATACACCTGCAGCATCCTCACTAAGTGTGATGAAGAACAACAGCAGCGCCAACGTTTGATCATAAAGAAGGGATAGAACTGTTAACTTTAATACACCAAATATAAAAACCGACGAATAAAAAGACATTCCATGATCGAATGAGCATGAAGTGAGCGACATTGTTCTATATTCGACAACCAGGAATAGGAATGTCAGGAGCTTCAGTCCGCCTAAAGACAAACATGAAATGGGAAGTGCATCATGGGAAGTTGGGGAATCGGTATCTGCTTCTAGATGGAAGCACCAGAATCTGCATTAGAATGAATCAAAAAGGAGTTATGGTTTAAATCTGTAATATTATTTGATTTTTGTTGAATTATGTAAGATATTATTTTCTTCAGTTTTAAAACAAAAACGGTTTAGACTCTATGGCAGGTATATTTTTTTTCTTTTTCACTTTTACTAATTTTTCTTTTTGTACTTATCTATGAACAATTTTTGTTTCAAGTTTCAATAATATTGATAGATTTACAAAAGACTTTTTAAAATTTATTTACAGACATTTTCAAGTATTAATTTCCAAACTAAATTTGTGTTTTAAAAATAGCCTACCTGTTGTGTTCTATTTCTTCATTTTAAAATATGACGCCTTCGGTGTGCAGCTTTCAGCTTCATGGCGACAGATCCCACCTCTGTGCTATGTGACTGGTGAGCAGGGGCTTGTGCCTGCTCCATGATATCCCTGTTAATCAGAGATTGTTCAGTATTGACCGAACATCAGTTAATCTAACGATAATTGATACCTTATCAGTTGTGGTTTCTCTGTTTTGATTTTGAGAGGCATTTATCATGTTCATCTCGGGTTTTAACTTCGGTTTTTATGTTCAAATATGACTGCTATTTTATTTGTCCAATCAAATACGTGTTTGTATTTGCTATTTCTGCAATTTTGTTATCAAAAGCCGTTCGTCCAAATGTCAAGAAATGGTATATATTACAGATACATGCATTTCAATGATTGTTGTGATAAAAACACCATGTCAATGTCTAAAGAATCATGTTACATTCTAAATGTCTTTTGAAGAAGATGGTTATGTTCTGTGTACTGACTCTAAACCTCCACATCGATTTGATATCATATTAACAGTGTACCGGTTTACACCAATTTCTGTCGTGTTTGATAAAATGTTGTGAGGCAGAGCTGTGGTAAAACTCCATATCGCATTTATCGATTCGCATGTACGAAGCTTGAAATAAACCTCTTTCTTCCCATATCGTACACGCTGACGACGCAATGTGACTTTATATTGCCATTTTTATTGTCCTTCTGGAGGGATCCATGCTTTTCATATCTTCTTCATCTTTTCTTTTTAATAAAAAGAGCCAAACATTTTCTGCCTCCCTCTCAGGAGATACGTTTCTGTGAATCCTTTTTTTTTGCGATAATTCAGTTTTGCTTTTTTGTGTGATAGCGCTTACACGAAAGCAAAATTCGCATATAGTTCTCTAACCTTACTTAAAGAGAAACTATATATTTAACTGTCGCAAATAAATAAAAAACGAACAATTCTCCAAAATAAAGACCAGCGAAAATTTCCTAGGTTTCAACATTCTGTAGATACTGCCTCTTCGACGTTAAGAGTTAAATGTTGACATCATGTTTAATTTGAAGTGATTTTAATTTCCCTATCGAGGTTACTTTGTTTATATTTTAACCCATTTATTTGAGTGAAAAATCCAATGTCCATCGGTTTCGATATATCCGTATTCGACTGTATTAACATCTGGCATATCTTTTGAAAATGACTCACAAACTAATTGTTGAGTGATACAAGTACTGTATATGTTTATTTAATATTCCTAAGTCTTTCAGAAAAGGCAGACTATTTCCAGGATACATTTTACCCTTACAAGACATTTATCCTTTAATCTCAGGGATATTATAACTGTAAGTGATTGTTGTATATATATTAAGAAATGTTAAGATGTGTATTGATCTAAAAGTGTTCAAAAGCTATAGCCTAGTTATTTACAGTACTAGTAATTATCTGCTATAACCAATGCAATGTGTGTGCACGTGTGTGTGTGGGTGTTAGAGAGAGAGAGAGAGAGAGAGAGAGAGAGANNTGTACGTGAGCACAAGACGTAGGACAAATGTAGATGTATAAGTGTATCTATGCAAAAATGCAGTGTTGTGCAGTGTCGATCGTTGCTGAAGTAGTTCGGTGTGCTATGTGCACGTGCGTGTAATTATCAGTGGGTTTTGCTCTATTTTTGAAATGTTGAATAAAATCTAAAATATATATACCTGCCTATCTTTGTTTATTTAATCGAGTAAATGTGAGATCTATATTTATCGGGTGACACAACAGCATTTGACACTGAATTCCTCCACAGAGACCTTGGGTCCTTGTCATAAAAAATCTTACGATTTAGGTCACTCATCTTTAGTGAGTAATTTTCAGTTCATCATTTTATGGTAAAATTTATCGACTGTGATGAACCCCCTATTTTCATCAATTATATAGATCTAGTCGTGACCATATTAGTTGAATTTAAGTTGTTATATGGTATAAAAAGGTCAAGGCAACGAACAGTGATCGATCTCATAATTCCTACAAAATTTGCAAAATAAGGAGTTGGGCAAACACGGACCCCTGGATACGTATGGGTGAGATCAGGTGCCTAGGAGGAGTAAGCATCCCCTGTTGACCGATCACACCCGCCGTAAGCCCTATATCTTGATCAGGTAAACGGAGTAATCTGTAGTTAAAAAATCAGTGTGTAAACATGACAGCATGCCACCCAATGGCAGGCCCTATCGGCAAACCAGATCATTGTACTGACCGTAGAATATACGAAAAGCTGACTTTAACCGAGACTGTTGGAACCCCTGTAACATCAACTTGTTTGTCAGTAGCCTGCCTCGATTCAAAAAATGCTGAACAAGCTCTAGCGTATCGAATCAGTTTAGAGACATAAGCTCCATATGCAGACGAGGATGGAATATTGCTACATAAATATGGGAAGTTGACAATGGTGAAACTGAAGTCATCCCGTTTATCATAAAGTTGAGTTGTCAGTTTACCGTTAAGGTCTATTTTCAGTAAAATATCCAAGTACGAAGCAGACGTAGAAGACATTGTAGTGTCTTTCATCTCGAGTTCACTGTGGTATATCGACTCGACATATGAATGGAAATGATTATGTGTTATAGGTGTACTTTAATTAAAGTTATAATTTGTCAAATAATCGATTTCAATATTCCATGCACTTTTGACCTATAAAAGTTTTTTATCGCAAGAACATTTGTGAAGAGGTCCAATGTCCTTTACTACTTGGAATTCGCAGTAGCTGTTGGACTTTATCCCCTACTTGTCATATAGTCTACGATTTGGGACAATCCCTGAAAAAGTTATAATAATAAATAAATCAATCAAAGTACGGATATTATTGTAAGGTTATCCAAATATTTGGGGTATGGCAACTGAATTAACTGTGCTCTTCTTAAGACACGGATTCTGAACTTTGAGCGCTTGTTATTAACTGTACTTTTCCTTGTCATTTCGGAAACTTTAATATGAGGGAAACCCTCAATGCATGCTACTAAGTAAAAGATTTCTTCAATACGTTGTAAAATACATGTAATAGAGAACCATTTGTCAAATCAGGATGTATTTCGCTATTTCGAATACCAAATGTTGTTGTATTGTTGTTTAACGTCGCACTCAAGAATCTTTCACTTATATGGAGACGTCATCCTGTGTCGGTGAATGGCGACACATTTTGCCTATGCTAGGCACTCATGGCCGTAGAGCAGGGAATGTTCCTTAACTGCCAACTGTGACATGGGACCTCCAAAATTAACTAGATTACATTAAGGTCGAAAACGCATCTTCACATTCGGAATGCGAATACGCAGCAGAAACTTCGTTCCTTCTTTAAATGTATTGTGACGTGAGTGAATTGAAATACAGATTCGATTTTGAGATGAAAACACCAACATATTCCGAAACTGATGTTGTACTGTGGCAGAGACGTACATGTATATAGCACATGTGTTATATACGTCTCTGACTGTAGGAAAACGAAAAAAATACCATACTTTCGACCTGATAAATAATATCACTACATTTCTGTGAGATATCTCAATTTTTATTTCAATGAAGACAAAATTGCGTAAAATAAATGGACAAAATATGTTTTAGAAACATCACAACGGACTCATTAAATTCGCTGGTAAAACAGTGGCATTTTGAAAAGTTAAAATAGCAACTTTTCCAAACCATGTACAAAATCAAAATATATCAGGGTCTGATATTATAAAACTTGAAAATTTACTTAGGTCTCAGAATTTGTCTTTACTCTAGGAAATACTGAATTCTGATCGGCTGAGAGTCTGAAGTTGAGAAATTTCTCAGACTTAAGTAAAACACTCGTATTATGGTGCCCAGCCCAGCGTATCATGTTTTGTTTCCGACAAACTCCACAGAGTTAACTAATTAATCAAAACATGATGCATTGCTAGTGGGTAGTATATTATGTACGGTAGATAAAACTATAACATATAAAAACCACAAAAAATCATATAGAAAAAATATTTCCTCTTCAAAATATAGATAAACAGGAAATTAAAATTACATGTGAAATATTTCCTTGTAATATGGACTATGTACACGAATAGAAATAGTTTCCTCTTTTTAAAGAAGAAGGAACAAATTCTCAACTGACAGACTCAACACTTTACAATGGATTGTGGGATACTGCACATGTATGTTTTGGGGGAAATGGGGGTTCAATAAATACATAAAAGTATACGTTTTCAGGGGAACTCACAGTGTGTGTTCATGAGGGAAGGATGAAGGGTCAATGTAAATTATTGTCATTGACTCATGAATCTGATATAGTTCATGCCTATCAATATCATACAAAATGTCATTTGAAATAGATGATAAAGAGAAAAGGAGGAGGAATATTTACAATAACAATAGAGCCATCCATCCTGAATTCAGATGAGCCTAATTAAGATTTATTTGGGATTATTCTCTCTAATAATAATCTCTGCAGTATTTTCTCTTACAATAATACAAAATAATACAATTTCAACTTTTTCTATATAATAGCTTATCTTTCCTGTTTATGCCAAACCATGGTAAAATTGAAATATCCTACAGAAAAAAATAAAAGTGAATAATATGAACCAACGAAGGCTAATATTACAGGACGTAAGTTCTGGAGGAGAATCTTTCTATACAGACTTCACTATGCGAGTATAATTAACAATAATCACAAAAAAATCAACAAGTCAAAAATTGTTAGTCAACAATGACTGATAATAATCTATCACTGTTAAGGATAAAGATCTCAGCATAAACAGCCAAATGTTGGGGAGGGGGAGGTGCATCAGTTTAGCATACAAACAACAATATCAAAGTACATGTATATGTAAAAGTCGAGCATCAAAGTTAAGAGATGACATTACATGTACAAAAAATATGAAATTTTCCAAGACCAAGGGGGCATAACTCTGCTAAAATGATTCTATCCACTGCAAATGTAAACATTACCTGTCTACTCTTATTGTCATGAATTATCTATTTACAGAAATTCAATCCAACATGCCCCTCCCCCCCCCCCCCTCCAAGACCATTTTCTTAAAACAACTAACAAGTACAAACAAATGTATGTGAAAAACGAACAAATGAAAAAAATTTACAAGTAAATGGGAAATGATTAATAAATGGATAAATTTTAAAAAGAAAATAACAACTTGCAAGGTGCTGCGACGATTTACCTGAAACACCTGAAGTTTAAGCCTTACAAACAAAGCAAAAATTTAAACTCATTTAATGTTTTAACTTTGCCAATGTAATTGGTCTTTTGGACACTTAGATCTTGAAGGGATAAAACAACTGCAATATCACTCATTCCATTTATAGGCCAATGAAAATCCATTTTACTTACCTTAAATTTTCAACAACTCCAACTGATCAAACCACTGCCATTGGTTTCTGCATATATACAATATACCTACCTGACATAATTGTCTTTAAGACCAGGATTCCTTAACTGTATAACTTGATTGTTGAACTTACTTTGGTTTTATACCAGCCTGAATTGAGTAAATATAGCCTACCAACCTGAGAAATCTAATCTTAGAGAATATAGCCACTACCTTAAGATTGGACTTATTTTTTTCAACCCCACTATACATCTGCAGTGAATACTTACAGCTTTTTTTTTAAATCAGCAGTCTTGCTTAGTTCACTTTTTCACACCCTGAATAGCCCAGAAATTGTCCACTAAACTGTATCTGTACTACATTTGTTATAACTAAAGCAGTAAAAGTCTTCATTTGTTATCTTTGTCCCGGTAATGTTGGTCCCTGTGCAGATGAATACACTGTGTATTATATCACACCGTCATATCAATGACAAACAATCAATATAACATAAGTCATGAAACAAAAGCTTGAAAAATATAAAAACAGCTGGGCAATGAACTGTAGTCTATAATACACCCATCACAAAATTGTAGATCACTTCTGGTGCATTGGAATCAAAACCAACAACGTCCATCATGTAACGGTCAGCAGGGTCTGCAATTGTAAAGCCGTTGCTGGCCATTCCACAGACAATCAAACGTGAATCTTTGATTCCAGAGGCTTGACGGTACATCTCTAGTGCCTGCGACGGGTGAGATCTGCCATGATAAGTTTCCGAATCCGTATAGACAATGAAGACGTCAAATTTCTTTTTGTTGTCCAGTGCATAATGCATAGGTGCTGAGCAGTCGGTCCCACTGAATGGGAGGCAAGAACACTTGTCCAACACTGAATCGAGGTCATCTCTGGCATCTATGTCCATCTTGCGAAGGCCAGAGGAGAAGGCAACAATTTCAAATATTTTCTCTGTGCGTGCTGTGACCATCATCATGGCAGCTGCTGCATCTCTTGCAGATATGGTAGGTGTTCCTAAAACAGGTGTGTTCATGGAGCCGCTGACATCCACTGCTAACAGAAAACGTTTGTTGGTTGATGGGGTATATTTGAAGGATCTATAAAAAGCATCCTCCAGTGCCCTTTCAACAGTTTTGTTCCTGGTCCACTTCAATTTCCCTAATTCCCCATGACCTTTCTGGTACTGGTTTAATGCAACAAGGAGCTGAAATGGATGAATCCTGGCCGATTCCAGTAACTGTTCATTGGTCAGTTTACTGACAGTCAATGCTTCTTCAGGGCTTCCTGGTTCGAGAAGTTTCAAACTAGACATCTTGCCCAGGTTTCGGATCATGGCGGTCATTGGCATGTGCTTGATCAGTGCTTTCCAGATAATTTTGGATGTCAAAAGTTCAGTGGGTACATGCTCTCTGGTCAAGCTATGCTGAAGAATCAACAGCTTCATTCTCTCCTGATCAGTACATTTCCCAGCCTCTTCCACGACCTCCAGGAATTCGATTATACTTTTTAATGAGGAGTCCCCTTGTTCAGCAGGAGTCAGTCTCTTGTATCCCTCTTTTGCCCATTTCATTCCCCTTGTTAAGTAGGTTATGATGAAGGAGATGGCTTTGTCATTGGTTTTCAAATGACACAAGCGGAGAACATCTTTGTGGCTCCACTCAAATCTTTTCTTGTATTTGGTCACTTGGAGGGCTAGCTTACTGTACCCATCCTTCTTGTTGGCATAGTTACAATACCACTGACTGACCCCACGTCTATGTGCTCTGCCCCATCCAGTTCCTGCGCTTAGTTCTTCACAGTACTTGATGAATTGGAAGAGATGGGTGGGTATTCTACAGACCTCTGGCAGTACTTTGTATGCTGCCTCTTTTGTTTTCAAGTCATCTGACCTGCAGCAGATTGCCAGTGCAAACATTGTAGAAGCTTGCTTAGCAGCTCGGCCACTTAAGCTGACGTCCTGGATAACTGATACTGCCTCTGGTCCTCTCCCATTCATAATCAACCTGAAAAATCAAACATACACCCGTCTTAGTAAGACTCTTACTACATAGATTTAGATCTACTGTACACTTAAAAGATGGAAACGATCTTGTAATTAACTTGCAAACTTATATGTTTATAATGTCCAGGAGATGGAAGGGAGGTAACCATTATAGCCATTTATCCAGAGTGTAGATTACTATAGGGGAAATGGCTCTACAAGTTACAACAATCCCACTTAAAACCTGCCTTACTTTTAGTTTTACTATGAAGTGGTCCGATTTAGGGGTTACTCATCCCAGTGTATTATCTCTGGATAGCTGTGAGGTTGATATCGTCCAACGGCTGAAAGAGTAAGGAGGAGAAGAGATAGTTAGCATGCGCGGTGCGCATCCCTTGGACCATTCCACTATACTCCTTCCCCTTTTAAAAAAAGAAGCCCCATCCTTGGGGGCAAGAAGAAAGAAGCCCCATCCAGGGGAATAGGGAGGAGGAGAAAAGAGGAACAAGATGCTCACAGGAAGCAAAGATGAACAACCCCCTAAAATACCAAAGAATACTGCCACCAACAAAAGGTAAACAAGAAAACACAAGAGAACTCAAAATCTCAACATATATACAAACCAAAAACACTGGCATGATGGGGGACCCGAAGAATGGTCATATGCACAGAAAAAAAAAGCAATACAGTATAAAGAGATGGGTGAGCAGTGTTTGGGGGGGAGTGTTACGGTGTGTGGGCACAGACACTGGAGCAACGGGCGGGGGTTTGGCCTAATTTCATCTATCACAGTCCGATAAGCGGACAGGCCGTTAAAAAATGTCGCCCAACATATCTCCTTAAAGGACCTACCCCTTATTGCTGCCACACAGGCAATTACTTCGCCCAAATAGGAGGGTGTCATGGGACCGTGCATCCCCAAGGGGAAATCTGGGCTGCAGGATTCTACCAGCAGCCTGGTAAGGGGAATGGTCTGGAGACCGGCCCTCTCCGTGGCGGATTTCTCCACTGACATGGCCCCACTGATGCTAAAAACAGGTTGTGGCCCAACAAACATCTCCTCTGTACCACTTCAGCCGCGCCCCAGAAACCCTGCAGGATAACGGGGCGATAGCTAAGAGTTGGGGGAACCGCACCAAGGTCAATAGCATCTCCTGCACCATGTGGTGCTCCGACTGGAGGTCGAAAGCCCAGAGGACAAGTGGTATCCAAGAAGGGGTAGAGTAGGCCAATGCCGTCAAATTAATGTCTGGTGCGCCATGGGTGCAGTGCCCGCAGGCTCCAGTGGTCCAAGAACAGTTTTCAATTCTCTGCATAGGTCGAGAAAGGGCTTAACCCTAGCTGGCAGAAGCTGCTCAAGCCAATCCGACGTCAGCACAAACGCCAGCACCCACACACCAGATTCCCTGTAAGGGTGGAAATCCTGACCAAAATTCAACATGGAGGTCACCCCCCCCCCCAGCTATGGTCACCGGGAAACAAACCTGGCAATAGAAAGTCCTCCAGCTGTTGTTCAAAGGCGTAGGGCGACATAAAACGCCCTGGGCTACAAAAAGAATCCCATGCCATATCTGGAGTCAACCAGGAGAGGTTGTAACCATAGTCCAGATGAAGGTCCATGGCGGTGTCGGGGCTGGGTGCCCGGTTGGAAGGTGGAGAATGGGGCCTAGGGGCCCCCGATGAAACGCCCAAGGATGGTTCCCTGGGCAAACTCTGCCTGGATGACATGGCTGCTGGAGACAGTTGGGACAGAATTCGTGTAGGGGAGGGGGTGACGCCCAGGGATGAAACCCTGGGCGGAGACCTCGATGAGATGCACCCTGGGCAGAGGTTTGCCAAAAGACATGGCAGCTGCCCAGGAACTGGCCAATATAGCAGATACTGACCCAGAGGGGTTCTCAAAAGTCACTGCCTAGCAGGGGGAGCCCGAGGAGTGGGGTCCTCAGGTTGGACAACAAGTCCTGAGCCCTGGCCCCTGGGGGAACCCACCACAGGAATGTTCACATCGACTACAGCATGGTCCTGAGGGGAATATTCTCACGAACCTGCCGTCCGGTGGGGCGATGAGGCAGTGGCTTTTCGCTCTTTCGTCCCATGGGGCGAGATCACCCAGGGCTCACCCTGTAGGTAGCCAATTTAGCCATTGACTAATTTTTGGCAAAATTGGCTAAAAATAATTGTAATTGGCTAATTTTCTGGCTAACAATTTTTTTGTTGCGTAAAAATGGTATCTTATGATTGGTCCTATATATTCAAATTAGTTAGGCCTAGCTACCTGTTAAAATATAATATAGCAATGACAATCAAGAAATAAAAGGCAGGTGATTCAAAATGTAAATGTTAGTTAATAATACCTAAACTGGCTGGCAGATGGCACTCTTTGAAAATCTTCAAAGACATTTCACATACTTGTTAATGTTCATTGGCTACTAAAATTATCCATTGGCTAAAACATATCTTGGTTGGCTAACTTATTGGCTAGCAATTTTCTGGGTCCAGGGTGAGCCCTGGTGTAGAAAACATTTGGCATGACATTTTGCAAAAACGTACAAAATGTATATTGGTACATTTATACATTTTTAAATATGCTAATTACAAAATTATCTGTTTAAAAACTTGTTATAAAGCCAATGTTATAA
>JACSZP010030196.1:0-18296 GCA_016161895.1 Pinna nobilis
GTACCAGTGATGCAATGTGAGACAAGTATTTTGACACATGCTGCTACATATATTTTCCACTTGAATGATTTTATCAGTTTTGAACATGCTACTAAGACATCCTTACATCAGTAATGCAGCTATGGATAATTTGTTGGATAGATACTGAGTGTGACCTACATTTTCCACATAGATGACTTTCGCTACTTACATCAGTAAAGCAGCTATGGATAATTTGTTGGATAGATACTGAGTGTGACCTACTTTTTCCACATGGATGACTTTCGCTACTTTATAACTACAGTGTAGGGGGCCTACATGTGCATATATATTTATTTGCACAAGAAATGCATATGTTGGATGAATGATATGGGTGCTGAGTTTGACCAATATTTTCTGCTGAGTGACTTTGGTCAATTTTGATCAGAGTACAAGTGCTACAAGGCTTACTTGGACCAGTGATACGCCTAGGGATGACCGGTTAGATGTATGGTTTAGATTCTAAGTGTGACCCAGATTTCTATTTCATTCAATTGAGCCACTTTTTGACTGAAGTGCCACAATTCGTCCAGATTATAAAACTTGTCAAATGTAAACACAAACCCTGCAGCAGGGGACTATGGCACCTCTGGTTATTTTGTATGCTGGGTGATTGATCGGGACTCTGAACAAGGCCGATCATTCAGGTGCTCTGTAGCCTGAATCTCCACCATGGGCTGGTAATCAAACTAATATTCATCCTCTGTATTTCACTACTTTTGAACCAAGCAAGGTATCTTCCTTCGTTTGCAGTACTCAAGTACTGCCCTATCATGGTTGAACTTCAAATGATGATAGATTTGTTATCCATCCTAAACATAAGAACATATAAAAATTCTGTATGTTGAACTAATCCTCCTTATGTTCATATTTCCTACTTTCATGAGACGTTAAATGTTTACTTTGGCAAGTCTTCACAATCATTACATATGATGAACTGGTATATTTTCCAGATCCTTTACTTGGTTATTCACCACCTTGGATTGACAGTGAGGATATTTCCTCTCACTCTGATGCAAATGACCTAATCAAAAAGTACAATGAACATGTACCGGTAAATACCATATAACCCATGAATTATGAAAGTCTATCACACATTATCAAAAGTTATTTCCAATTTTAATTCCAATTTTTGTGGACAAAAAAATGGACAGGCCCAAAAAAACACATTCCCCAAAAATTCCAGTTATGGGGCAATTTTTTTTTATTTGCCCCAAAGGCAAAGAGAAATTCAAGCTTGATTCAAATTATTATTAAGAGTTATTCAAATCGTAGTTTTCCCACATGTAAGTTCTCACAAAAACATGACTCAAATTTTAGTACATTTTATTATAACCAATAAACGTACATAAAAACACAGAACCTGTAAATTGCACACATGAGGATGTGCTACAAATAAAGTAACTGTCACTTCTCTATATTTAGTTTTTGTTTACATAAATCACATCAGTCAATGTTCCTGATTTTAAGTCCTAGCCTTGACATATTTATTTTGCATCCTCATAGAGATGTGCATACTCTGGCATGTATCTTTTCCTATCCTCTTCTACTGAAAAATACTTCAGATGTCTGAATACAAGAATCGCAGAGCCGATTGCTGCAAAAGAAGAAAAAAGTACATGAATTTAAGAAGTGCATTCAGTAAATATGAGCAAATGGAGAAAGATAATGAAGTCTTCTTAGGTTGATTGGTTAGATGCATAAATTCTTTACCTTCCCACTCAAGAACCTTTCAGGGGGCCTCCGTGGCCGAGTGGATAGCATGTTCGACTGCAAATTGGAAGATCGGAGTTCGAGCCGCATCAGCACCACTCCGCGGTTGGCCTTCCCTGTTTTTCCGATGAGACAGTAAAAACCGAGATCCCATGTCACAGTAGGTGTTGGCACGTTAAAGAACCCTCCCTGCTCTACGCCCAGCAGTGCCAAGCATAGGCAAAATTTGTAGCCCTTCACCGGCACACAGTGACGTCTCCATATAATTGAAATATTCTTCAGTGGGACGTTAAACAACAATACCATACCATACCAAGAACCTTTCACCTTTATTGAAACATCACCAATGGCCATTGCTTTTAAAGGGCTACATATTTTGGCCTATGCTTGACATATATGGTCATTGAATAGTGAGGGTTCTATACCCTGCAAAAATATGCTGTAAAACAATATTGCAGATTTTACTGTCCAGTGATTTTCATGTAGATTTTCAAAGCTTCCTGGTACCTTTTCATTTGGGAAAAACGCAAAAAAAAAGACAAAATAGAGAATTTTTTTTCAGTACTTCAAAATCATCATATATAATTGTACTCTATAATTGCACTATACACTTTCTTTCTTCTGTATAAATATCAATTAGTTTATTCATGTCTTCTTTAGATTTCAGCATGATAGCTACCACAAAATAGTAGAATTACAGTATTTGATTGATAAATTGGGAAGTTTAAGACATATTTGGGGGATTAATGCACAAGTTTTGCAAAGGGAAACTACCTAATTTCAGCAGTAAATTTTAGGTATGAAAGTCACTGTTGTCTCATCTAAGGTATAAGAAAAGCCAATAGTTTCCTTGCATGGCTCAAACCTACCACCTGACAATCTGAATATTAGCACTCTATTGCAGAACCATGACGTCCTCATTAGTTAGTCACTTAAGATATAGCAGTCAAAAGTAAAATAAAAATAAATTTGGAACATTGTAAATGAATGAAAAATATGTAACTGTGACCTTGAATGTAAAGCCTCAAGAATTTAATCTGGACCTTACAAAGATTCTGAAGGCACTATTTCATTATTACTTTTTTTTATTACTATTATTTGCCACACAGCAATTTAAGTGACTACCATTTAAGGACACTTAAGTGTATTTAAGAAGCATCCTTCAAACATCCAATTCAGTCTCTATGGTCTGCTATGTGCTTATTAAAAGTATCTATCTTTCAAGACGTACCAATGATTAAGATTCATTGAAAGGATATTTAATTCTCAGGCAAATATGATTACAAAGAATATTTGAGATTTTCATTTGTAGATGTGTTTTGCTTATGTTAAGTTTGTTTTATGACATAAAAGTACATGATGGGCAAACAGAAAATGTAAGAAATACTTACGAACTCCAACAATGAAAAGTTTATTAACAAATCGTTTTATAAGGTTGGGAAATCCTTGTGTGAAGGCCTTGGCAAAAGCCCGTTGTTCAAAAGGTGAAATGCCATATTCAACTATTCCTCTAGTGTTCTTTCTTAGATTTCCAAGTGCCCGACCCATTTTTCTCTGGAATAAAATCAGAAGAAATTTAATTATTGTTAGATTCTTAAACTGAAGAAATACATTAACAAAATTTAGAAATAGGCCTATACTGAACCTACACACATATACGTTTTCACCTGCCTTGTCCTGCTGTTTTAAAAAAATACCAGTCTTATGTGACCTGTATGTACCTGTAGGACTCCAAAAATGTTTTGAAAACAACAGTACTGGTCCCCGACCAATTCTTGCCACGTACCAATTCTCGCCACCTGATTTTAGCTGCTGCACTGTGGATCTTGCAAACGTGATTCTGTCAATCAGAATGAATAATACTTTGAAGGAAAAACATTGTTCTAATTTCTGAGCGAGTATGTAAAACTAATAATTTCAAAAGTAAACTATAAAATTGGGGTAAAATAAAATGAGGTGGTGAGAATTGGTACTTGGCAAGAATAGGTCCTTTGCCAGTAGTGAATAAGTTAAACGTTCAGAAAAACATACACTTATGACCGTAGAGCAGGGAGGGGTTTTTAACGTGCCATCACCTACTGTGACATTGGACCTCAGTTGTAGTTTTACTGTCCCATCTGAAAGACTGGGACGGCCAACTGTGGAGTGGCATTATGTGGATTCAACCCCAGACCCTTCGATTTTGAAGTCGAACATGCTAACCACTCAGCCACGGAGGGCAGGCCCAATAAATTCACTAGTGTTGTGGCCCAGGCCGGGGATCGAACCAGCGACCATCAAAATAAAGAGACCAGCGTTCTACCATTGAGCCAAAAGTCCGGACGTTTGGCTCAAGGGCCTAACACTGCCTAGATTTACCACATTCCTCCCCATCTTAATTTTGAGGTCCTTGTCCCGTTACGACTTACGGCTATCACCCACATTGGTGATCCATACACTTCGGACTTACGGTCGCTACCACCCATGTTGTGATCCATACTTTAAGGAAAGGAAAGTCATCATCAAGATAGGGCGGAAAATCCTTTTACCGGAGACACCAGTGTTGTGGCCCAGGCTGGGGATCGAACCGGCGACCACAAGATTAAGAAATCAGTGTTCTACCATCGAGCCAAAAGTCCGGACTTTAGGCTCAAAGGCCTAATACTGCCTAGATTTACCACACTAGCCTATAATCTGTTTCGCGAAAACTGTTCATGGATAGAGCACATAACGGTGTAAATCTCCTTGAAAAACATCTCAAATATTCCAAATAGCTTTGTCGCTAGGCTCCGCCGACTTTCTAGTGCAGTTGATGAATAATATTCACAGAATTTTGAAATACAACGACTTCAATAATTGTCGTTTCAAAAAAAAGAGTGTAGTATATTATAAATGTGTGCATTTGTCCGAGGTCTACAAGTTAGGCTCTCGATCGTACAATTCTTTCAAATCCTAATGAGTAGATTCCTGGTGTACAATCTCTGAGTCTGAACCAGTGTCTACGACTGTGACAGTGACTGAATGAATGAATGCACCTGTGTCTGTGAGTGTGACAAGTTGTGTTACGTAAAGTGACAAATATTGCACGATGACTCTTGGAAGTGACCAGGATAATCTAAAACCTACAATACAATTTCTTTAAAATGATTTCTTGCATTCACATCACAACAACATTTATCAAATCAAGGAGATATCAACTAAAATCTTACGACACTGCTTCTTTGACCTTCGCAGTCGTTGTCTTCAACACGAAAATTTTAACAGGAAGTGACGTCAGATAAGAGGTAAAGCTAGCTCCAGTTAAGGTACTTCCAATTTAGCCTAATCATTTTATATTCCGTTGTGCGGTAAACAGACTGTTTATTTCGTTTTATTTTCTCGCAACTCACAGATTTACTCGCTTTGACGACTGTTGTAGATGTTTTATTGGGAAAATAGTATGTAACCTTGACCTTGATATCAATGTTACAGAAGCAGACAGTTTCTACTTCAACAGAGAACATGGAACCAAATAAAGCTGCTTATGTATGAAGAATGAGGAACAGGAGCAATTCAGGGGTCCGCCTTGACTATTATCAACGTTTAGTCAACAGGACCATCTTAAAACATCAGGTAATATAATCTACTTCAGATATGAGGAATACGTGACTGTCTACGGCCTGACGGTTTGTCAAGCGCGGATCCAGAATTTTCACAATGTCACTTGTTCTCCCTACTGACCCTACTTTAGTTTAGCACAGATATTAGCATTACAAGGGATTAATGTTCCTAGATTCATACTAATGTTCGAAACAATATTGGAATAGCTTTTTTCATCATTGAGGAGATCTATTGTTAAAAGTAGGCTAAAGAGTAAAGCCAGAGACATTTTAAAAACAATTAACTTGACACAATTGCAACTGTAGGTCTGTGGTTGTATTTTGGTGAAGATCTATGAATTTGGCCTGTATTTGCATGCAGGGTCTTATTTTATGGCCATTGAACTTACTGCAAGGGTTCATTAACATGATGTCCAGCATGACATCTGTTTGACACTGGACCTAAGTTTTTACTGTCTCATAATGATAACTAGGACTGCAGGAAAGCCAGATGGATTCATTGAAACCTATAATGACCAAATTTGTAAGCTTAGATCAGAAGGTGAACCTACATGTACAGGAGCCATGGTAGTGCTCATTTCTTCAATGAATAGCCGTCATAATCAAATTCATCATTAGGATAACACATACTAAAGTACCCCTCTGCTATCAAGAATTCTGGGAAGAACACCAACACTCATTTGGTAAAAAAGTGCTTTATTGAAGCAGAGACGTATATAACACAGAGACTAGTGGCCTATCAAACTCTAGCGTGATCACAAGCCCGCTATTGTTCTCAATTATCTAGACAAGATCAGGCTTTTATAGAAAAGTAAAGGACAAAATACATGTACCTTGCCAATTAGCGTCAAATAGTTAAGCATTAATAACAGTTGTATAAAAACACATTTTGATGCAAACAGGGACTCAATAAATCGTGATTGACTGATTACGAGCAAGCATAGAAATCTCATCTTTCAAAAGAGCGTTCAGAACACCTCGGTAAATAAGTTATCCATATATGTTAACAATGAAAGGCACCGATCGTCACTTCCGTCGCGAACGACGAATCAATAGAGAGAATAGGAAGTTAACAGTCTCTGTGTTATATACCTCTCTGATTGAAGAAACTGTACAGTATTTACTTTTCTTAACATTTTTGAATGTGGATCTAGAGCATTCCTTTTACATTTGTATATTTGTTAAAATTGATTACAATGTATTGCAATGATCTGAGTAAAAGGTTCACTATTTCTTTTTTCTTATCTGTATAGAACCCTGTCACAGGCTTGCTACCTGCAAGTGATAGTAATAAGCATGCATGGATCCGAGATAATGTTTACTCCATTATGTCAGTATGGGGACTGGCCCAGGCCTACAGGAAAACAGCTGATCTGGATGAGGATAGGGCTAAGGCTTATGAACTTGAGCAGGTAAAATATGTTCAAAATTTTCATCAAAGTTTTATACACTACATGAATAAGTGAACGCATGATACATTTACTGCTCCCTGGTGACATACTAGGAAAATAAAGTATGCAGCAGAAAACAAAGAAATGAAAGTCATTTTGTTATTCATTAATAACACCAGCCAATGTAACTGAAATTGTCTGAGAGTTTTGTGTTACTTTTCATCAGAAAAGAGTCATTTGTTCCAGTGAAAAATCTCAGAATTGCTATAGAATTAACAGATTTTATGCATGTGTACATTCAATTCAGACCTATGTTCTTTTAGGCTGTGGTCAAGTTGATGAGAGGGCTGTTCAGATGTATGATGATGCAGGTGGACAAACTGGAGAAGTTCAAGCACTCACAAAGTCCTAATGATGCACTGCATGCTAAGTACTGCAGTCAGACTGGCAAAACTGTAGTGGGAGATCATGAGTGGGGGCACCTGCAGATTGATGCTGTGTCTTTGTACCTATTGATGCTGGCTCAAATGACTGCCTCGGGTAAGGTCTTGTGTATAGTACGGGTTACTATCTTCTACTTCAGTAAAGACACCTTCTTTCTTCAAAAACCATCAAATATTCTGTCTTTTTGTAATTCTTTCAATCTTTGGTCACTCATCTTCACATAGGAGACCATCCCTCTAATCAAACTGATTTTACCAGCATTAAAGGAGTCTTGATACTTATGGTGAGGTTCCTCTGTTAAGTATTTTGATAAGTCACAGACTTCTCCAAAAACTTTTTAAACTTGTCAGACATTCAGTCTGACAAAATGATAGTTCTTGTCAGACCGACCAATGTTTTGTCAGACGGACTATTTTCTTTCTGCCATTTTTTTTCTTTAGTCATATACTGGTAAGTGTTTAAGTAGACAAAGCCATTCTGTATTACATTGTACCATTAAGCATTTCTGTGATCGATATAAGGGTCATACTAAAGGCGGAATCAGCATGGTATTTAACAAAATTCTGGAATTTGATAAAAATCACATCAGACACATGAAATTTATGTTGGCAAATTTGACAAAACCGACACTTTTCAAGAACTTTGAAGTCATACAGAGAGGACTCATGGTTTCCTTTCCTTCTGTCAGTGAGTCTGGCACATCAGACTATTCTTTATATTACTTTTTTTTCACTGAGTCACAGATTTATTTCCGAGTTTCAATCCAATTGACCATATTTTAGCAAAGTTTTGGCTCTTGAGACTTGACTGGTATCACCTTTCTGATCAATGACTTGTTATAAACTTAAGTTTTCACAGCTTTCAGTCTTTTCTTCATTTGTTACAGGGCTTCAGATTATTTTCACACTTGATGAGGTGTCCTTTGTCCAGAATCTTGTGTTTTACATAGAGACAGCATATCGGACACCAGTAAGTACCATCCTTAAACCTGTACATACAGTCTAACCTAAGTAGTGACCTAGTAAGTGTGAGTTATTCAAAAATGTTCAGATGTAAACACTAATGTCATGAACATTTATAGATTGTGTTATGTGTCAAATGTTTAGAGGAGACAGTTGTGCGGTTATAGTCTAGTGGTTAGTGAGTTGGCAGTCTGACTGTAAGGTCAAGGATTCGAATCTGTGCCACACTATGGTTGGCTGTCCCTGCCCTTTGGATGAGACGGGAAAAAAACCAAGGTCCTGTGTTACAGTAGTTGTCCAAATGTCAAAGAAACCTCCTTGCTATATGGCCATAAGTGCAGAGAATAGATAAATTTTGTTACCCTTCACTGGCACACATTGACATCTCCATATAAGTGAAAGATTCTTGAGTGGGATATTAAAACAATAATACAACCTAATGCAACAAGTAGAAACATTTGGATAAGTGACTGTGTTTCCTCAGATCAACAGATGATTTATTTTGTTTAAAATTATTCTGTAATGGTCTAATAGTATTGCATTATTATTAAGCCTTATGTCATTCTACAAATACATTAATATAGGACTATGGGATATGGGAGAGAGGTGACAAGACAAACCATGGATTACCTGAGCTGAACTCAAGTTCCATTGGAATGGCAAAGGTACAGTAGAATTTAGCATACTTTATTGTGCCCTTATATGATTCCAGTGCCGGTATGTGTGAGTGATTAAATATTTGACTGTAAACTTTCATATTTTCCAATAAGAATTATTTTACGGTTTTAGCTGAGAATTTATTAGAGTATTGCATATAGCTGAGAGTTTATTAGAGTAATGCATTTTGATTCACTGAAAAACTACAAAACTGTCTATGTATATATGTTTATGAGATATTTACTGTTGGCTGTCCCTGTCTTTCGGATGAGACGGTAAAAACCGCTGCTCTACAGCCATAAGTGTTGAGCATAGGCAAAATTTGTTGCCCTTCATGGGAACACAATGACTTCTCCATATAAGACATAAATGTTTATTGAGTGTGATGTTTCCATGAAAGTGGAAGATCCTTGAGTGGGACGTTAAGCAACAATACAACCAATAAGATATTTACAGGTGTTGTGATATTATATTTTACATATATAACATTCTGTATAGGCTGCTCTGGAGGCTATAAATGAGCTGGACTTGTTTGGAGCCAGAGGGGGACCTGCATCTGTCATACATGTTCTGCCTGATGAAGCACAACAGTGTCAGGTAGGTATACTAATGATTCACCCTTCAAATTTAAGAATTCTGTGCCTCGGATAATTCATGACATTAATATGCATATTTATTTATTGATATATTTCAATTGTGTTCTTTTTTCACTTGGAGTGCAAGATTTAAAAAAAAAAATTCTTCTTTAAGGCATCTTTTCAAACCATCTCAAACACACTGTCATTAAATCTGACTCAGTTAATTCTTGAGTGGGATGTTAATTCTAATTTTGGTTTAAAGGCAACTTCATTTGAGAGACCAATCTATAATAAAGAACATCAAAAGTCAGTCTGCTTATAAGCATTTATGTCATATAAAGTAACCGTAGGGCTATAGTTTGGGTTACCTTTGTTAACGTTTTTGTCTGTTTGTTTTTCAGGCCATCCTTCATTCAATGCTGCCTAAAGAGTCAAGTTCAAAGGTCAGTAAAAAGGGAAACACATGCATTCCCATTTACATCAGGGCTAAATATTTCCTGGATGATTAGTTTTTGTTTAACGATAGATGATATCAGTGTAGTTAAATTTTTTTTGTCATATCAGGCTAAGGTTTCAAATTTTGGGGGGATTTTTTTTAACCCAAATGAAATTTTACAGACCAAGACTAATGTGAAGTAGACATTGAGATCAAGCTGTACCTGTATGTTACCAATATCTTGTCATGGGATTTATTTTCCTCTAATTTTCACAAAATTATGAGTGATATCATTTGGTGACAAATTAGCTAGAAACAATATTTCTGAGCCAATTTGTAACAATTTTAGTTTTTCATTAAAATAGCACTGTTTGATGTGAACCCTTAATCAAAATTAATTGTCTGGTACTTGATAATCATATTAAGAAGAACCTTGTGTTTATCAATTTATTTAAACCTGTATGTCTTTGTACAAGTGCACTATTTGTACTTTTCTCACTTTGAAATCTGGTTTCAAGACTGTGCAAAGAAGGAAGAAGGGTAACATGACAGGACTGGTGGTCTCTTAAATCAAGTGTTTTATATAGGTAAAAGCCAATTTGGGAACCATACATTTATGTCACAAAAGAAAGGTAGTTCATTCAGCCAGTCATTAAATCAGGTCAGACTGCAAAATTCACAATTCATCTGTCATTTCAAGGGATGAATTTGACTTTTGTGCTGATTTTATCAGCTATTTTACAATAGTTAATGGTGATAAATATCTACATTGTAATCTTCAATGATTTGTACATTTTCCAGGAAATTGATGCCAGTCTGCTGACTGTGTTTAGTTTCCCTGCCTTTGCTGTAGATGACACAAATAAGATCGAAGAAACCAGAAATCTGATTCAAGAAAAACTTGAGGTAATCTATGACTCTACAAAAAAGAACGAACAATTATTATCTAGAATTTTGAGTGTGTAAGAGTTTTGGGCAAATGAGTTTGATGGATGTTTTTTGATTTACATTCCACTCTAGAACCTTTCATTATACAGAGACATCACAAATGCCGGTGAAATATGACAAATTTGGCCTATGCTTGGCACCTACGATTACTGAGCAGTGAGGGTTCTTTAATGTGCTGACACCTATTGTGACATAAGATCTGGGTTTTTACTGTCTAATCTGAAGGACTGGGACAGCTCATCGCATCGCAGCATGCATTTGAAACCTTAACCTCATGGTCAGAAGCTGAAAATACTAACTAATGAGCAATTCCGTTGTTCCTGTGGCGACAAGTAGTCATTTGCTCATGTGTTTTTGAATGTAATAACTTGGTAAATAGCAATTTGTTTTGCAGAAAAAGTGTAACTCTTTAATTCTTTCAATTACAGGGAAAATATGGATGCTGTCGATTTCTTCGGGATGGTTACAGAACTGCATTAGAGGTGAGATTCTTTACTTACTTTACTTTTTCTCCACTTATAAATACATAGATAAATAATTAAATATTGCTAACTAATGTCATTGCTTTCTTGCCACCAGCAATATCCAAACTTGATTATTTATCTTTGAACCTTTTAATCATGAAGCTAAAACAAAACTTTTGCTTGGAGAGTTCAGCCCATAATCTCTGTCTGATTTCAGTGTGTTGTGATCATCTACTACTTTATACAGGGTTATTTTCGCCCAGTGTCATTTCCACCCTAATGCACATGAATTAGTTTTACCCCTGCTTTAAATTTACCCAGTCTTGTCATAATTCTATTCAAGAAAAATGATTTTTTATAATTTGCCCGGTTTTGAATTTTCCCACTGATTATGAGGGCAAAAGTAGCAAAAATAAAACGAGAGCCAAATTTGTCTGTACACAGTATATAGATTTGTACTTACAATGTATATTATTACCTTTCTTCCAGGATCGAAACAGACTACACTATGAACCATGGGAGCTTCAAGTTTTTGAGAAAATTGAATGTCAGTGGCCATTGTTTTTTGCTTACATGATACTAGATGGTCTATTTAATGGAAATATTGAACAGGTTAGGTTACTATTACAAGTCATTATTAAGCCTGCTATGAACATTCTTTGTAGAATGCTTTATATACCTGTTGTTATTAATTAACTTTGTCTATATAACATTTGTATGGGTTTAACTGCCTAATCAATACGAGTACAAAACTCGGCCAATATTGGGAAAACTTTGCCAATACGAAAAAAATCTAGGCTAATACAGAAAATGTGCCAAGTAGAGGCACTTTATCTGTTTGAAACATTTTAGAATTTAGAAACTCAAGCAGAACACGTCTGAGGAAGTCTGATGCAAAATTGTCAACAAATGTATCAGACGACAGAATAAAAACAGTGGAAGGTGGTAGGCTAGGCTAAGTTTAGACATGAGATCAAACATAAGTCTGATAGATCTACTCGCTCCATCGATGTTGATTAACACTGATAACTAATAAAAGTGTCATTAATCAGGTAGGTTCATATTGGCCTAATTATTGGGCCGAGGTCTGTCATATTGGCCCGAGGCTGAGGTTATGGGTTTGAGTTGGAGTCACACAACAGTTGGATGTCTCTGTCTTTCGGATGAGACAGGAAAACCAAGGTCCATGTCAGAGTAGGCATCTGCACATTACAGAACCCTCCCTGCTCTACGGCCATAAGTGCTGAGCATAGGCAAATATTGTCACCCTTCAACAGCACACGGTAACATCTCCAAATAGGTGAAGGATTCTTGAGTGTTATATTAAACATCAATACAACTAATAACTGTTAAAAGACAAAATGTTAAATTGCAGACATTAAGATAAATATGGCAAGGTGGAGAGCTTCCTCATTTGTTCTTGAAAAAAATTATTTTGCACAATGGTTAAGTGCCTACCAACATTCAGCTCTGGTAGAAAATAAAATGGATACAGACAATTGGACAATCATTTATGTCGAATCCTGTTCAAAATACACATTCAAAGAAGGAAAAATATTGTTTATTTGAAAATGTTTGCTATTGCTTAATTTTCATCATTATGCAAGATGGAGGGTATTTATTTCCTTCTTATTCATTTTTTTGTCAGCCTATAAATTGGAATTTCTCATTTTTTGAATACTTGTTTGCACATACATGTATAAGAATCAGAAGCACCTGTTGAATACACAACAGAACTTTGGTCATTAGATATTCGGTATGATAATGTAATTTTTGTGTCACAGGTGGAGACTTACAGAGATAAGCTGGATGATGTATTACTGAAGTCTGAAGAAGGTATCCCCATGATGCCAGAAATGTATGCAGTGCCCAAAGAGAAGGTACAGTAAATCAAATTTTATTCACATAATCAAACACCATA
This sequence comes from Pinna nobilis, assembly GCA_016161895.1. Lineage (NCBI taxonomy): Eukaryota > Metazoa > Mollusca > Bivalvia > Pterioida > Pinnidae > Pinna > Pinna nobilis. The sequence continues at coordinate 13,111 of JACSZP010030196.1, forward strand.
CAATATAGCGCTATTACCTGTAAATGCATAGTGATGAAAATATTTTCTGGCAAATAATTATTAGACTATCGATTCTCTAAAATAAAGTATTGCGAGTTTCAGGATGTACAATATTCTTCACTGCCACAAAACATAGGGTTTTGGATAATAGGTATAAGTGAAATACTTCCATGTAATTTTCAACTACTTGAATGTCACTGTTTTATTTCAACTGCTTCAAAAAACAATCCTTGATGTATAAGTGCATAATTTTACCATTAGGGAATGTGGTGCCTGGTAGATTTGGTATTAGTTTCAAGGTGGAGGGATTATCAACTTCAGCAATCTCTGAATAGCATAAGATGTTTGAATTTCAAGTTCGAATGACTTATAGGTTAAAACACTTAAAAATAATTGTTAAGTATGTATTTTTTTAGAGAAGATACAGTCAACTCCACATATAACAAATTTGAAAGGAGCAAGATATTTACATGTAGCTCGTTATTGCCGATCATTGTTATTCAAATTACATGTATATAGTAATGCATGGAAAATGCACAAGGAATAGAAATCTGCTACTAACAGGTACTTCTTTACACACAATCTCATTATTTGCTGAGTTGACTGTATATATGATATCGAGACTCCCTTAGACTAAACTGAGAAATCAGAAAACTGATTTTAGCAGAGGTAGATTGCAATCTTTCTTCTCTAGCAGTGGAAAACTTTAGATTTTCCTTGTTTATCCAAACATAAGCTTTTGTTAGCTACTTCATTTGTATGTCTATTATTCATCTTTGAGTATTAAACTTGATTTACCTTTACGGGCACATAGATATTAGAGTATTTGCCTTGCTTATGGAAGGTCCTTGGTTCGAAAATAGGTTATGACAAACCTGCATTGTTAAAGGTAGCACCAGTTCTTTTGCCACATACGTAACATTTTAATTCAATTTGTGTTGTGTTTAGATGAGTCCAAGTTTGCATGCCAAACTATCATAACTGTCACTGCACCTACACAGTATAACCCTTTGTGCCCACCATAGCCCAAAACTTGATGCCCTTAAACAATTGTTGTTTTGCATTTCTCTTGTTTTATTGGGTCATGAATGCAACAGAGCGTAGAAAAAATTCTGTGAAGCACGATCATCATTATCATCATCAGGTTTAATGTTCAACATCATGCTTATATATTTTACTCTCAATATTATTCTTTTTTTTAAGGTTGAACAGGAGCTAAGACATCCTAACAGTCAGAAGAGGAATGCCATTGGTAAAGCTCCACAGATGTGGGGAGAATCCATGTATATTCTGGGTAAACTGGTCCAAGAGGTGTGTATGGCTTACAATGAACAGTCTCTTTAATATGAATATAGCTGCCCAATTTTTATACGGCCGTCGAAGATGGGTCGTATTATGGTATGGCATTGTCTGTCCCTCTGTCCCTCTGTCCATCTGTCCGTCCAGACATTTTCGGCAATAACACAAAGAATTATGGCCAGATTTTCGCCAAACTTCTTAGGATGCATCATAGTGTGAACCATTCTCAGGGATGCGAAAATATTGCCATTCTTACAATATTTGCCAGAGTTATGCCCCTTTAATCTCGAAATAGTGGAATTTCACTCAAAATGCTAGAACTTTTTTATTTTTGCCTCAATTTCTTTCAAATTTTTTGTAGTATCCACAAAATTGCACAATAATTATCGACCCCACTTTTTCGTATTTTTTTTCTACTTTTGTTGACTTTATTACTTTTCCCTTCGCGATGCGAAAAGTCTCTAATTATCAAGTTTTTGGGGCAAAAAGTAGAAAAGTTGATAATTATCAGCTTTTCGGAGCGAAAACTCACTACTTATCAAATTTTCGACTTTTCGCCCCGCTAAGCGAAAACTTGATAATCATTGAGTTTTCGGGTTGAAAAGTAGAAAAATCTAAATGCACAAATCAGCCACCATAGGGTCACCTTCTGACATCGCCCGACTTCCATGGATATACATGTAATTTGGCTCAATGATGAACATGCAGAGAAAGAACTTCAAGATTCACAACTGAATAGCTAGAGCTGGGTACCATAAACTTAAGAATTTACTTAAGTCTAAGGATTTTCTCAAATTAAGCCAATCTCAGTCAATCAGAAATAAGTATGTGTTTCATTTGAGAAATCTCTGAGACTTAAGTAAATTCTTATTTTCTATGATGTCCCTGCAACAATACATATACATGTATGTCGATCTAAGGTATATTAATTTCCATCCTGAAGCAGTGATGTTTAACATATATTGCGGGTTTTTATGTAACTTTTCAACTTTTCACAGAAATAGAGTTACGGTCCTTCAGCACCTACTTTCCTCTTTATTGTGTTACATTTTCTTGTGAGCGCAACTAGTCCCACAATTTTTGACACAATGTTTAGCAATTTGCCATGTTTTATTGATATCATATGAAAATGTGCATATCGTAATATCAAGTTGTTACGACAATATTTTGCAGAGTTATGCCCCTTTAATTCCGAAATAGTGGAATTTTATGTGTTATTGATATCATATGAAGATGTGCATTATCGTAATATCAAGTTGTTACGACGATATTAGCAACGGGCGTATCATGTGCTTCGAGGCACTCCTGTTGACAGTTGATGCATGAAATCAACATCAGTCATACCATAGATTTAAAGAATCTGTAATAAAGTTGTTAAACTGTATCTATTTGCTTACATTGAGCAAAAAAGAATTTTGATCTGCCCTTACTGATGCACAAGTAAGAAATTGAGGTCTTGTGCCATTGAAGTTATCGGCTCATTAAAGAACCCTCACTGCATTATGACCATTAGTGCCAAGTATAGGTGGACATTGTTGCTCTTCACTGGCATAGGGTAGCATCTCCATGTATGTGAAAGATTCTTGTGTCAGGCAAATCAAACCAACCAACCCACTTTATCTTTGCAGGGCTTCCTTTCTCCAGGAGAACTTGATCCCCTCAATAGACGACTAGTATCTGAGCCTAAGCCAGACATTGTAGTGCAAGGTAAGTGTTTATCAGTTTTATATAGAGCTCTCATATTTTACATATTGTACTAGGAACTGTAGAACATTTGGTAGAGGTGAATCCGAAAAAAAAAGAAAAAGTCAGGGACTGACACCATAAAAATTAAGAATTTACTAAAATCTGAGAATTTACTCAACTTCACCTAACCCTGAACTCTGATTGGCAGAGAAGCTGGAGTTGAGAAAAACTCTTAGACATAAGTAAATTCTGATGTTGTTTTTTTTACCGAACAAGGTACTGTCTTTTGCATATGAAATAGTTTGACCATGTCGGTACATATAATTTCAGTTTAATACTGTTCATATTTGGAGCCCTGCCACAACAGAACTAGGTGTACTTTACAGATGAGACAGTAAAATCTGAGGCCCCATGTCACAGTAGATGTTGGCAATTTAAAGAACCCTCCCTGCTCTACGGCCAGCAGTGCCAAGCATAGGCCAAATTTGTCGCCCTTCACTGGCACACGGTGATGTCTCCATATTAGTGATATATTCTTGAGTGGGACATTAAACAACAATACAACCAACAACTTTACAGATTGCACTGTCCATGCTTTTATCAGTCCGTCATCCAACTGTTTGTCTGTCAGAGACATGAGGTCCACTTCATAATTTATAGATCTTCTTTTCAATAATTATTATTGTTATCATTTTTTTTTTATTATTTTTCAGTGGTATTATTAGCAGAAGATTCTCTTATTCAGGCCAAGATGGCTGAACATGGGATCAGCATACAGACTATATCAGAAGTAAATCCTATACAGGTCTATCCTGCTCGAGTTTTAGCACAGATCTATTCTTTATTAGGTGAGTATTGTGGTGTACATCTAGAAATATCAATTAATAAACATTACATACATTTGGCTTAAACAAGGTGATCTTATACATTTATTGCCATGTTCGTAGAGAGACAAAGCGATTTGTTCATTCAAGACAAGTCATATTTTCCCTGGCAACGCCTGAGTGGAATATGACATGTTGTTGTAAAACAAATTTTCACGTCTCCCTACAACCAGGGCAATGAATTGTTTATTACACTATAATATCAGATCAATGAAGACTATTCTTCATTTCATTAAAATAAGTTGCAAGGGTTTTTGCAAGAGGGAGATATGATGCATGCAAGGGAGATATAAAGCATTCTCTCCCTGACATGTGGTGGCTCTCAACCAATCACTGACTGTGATTTATTAATCAGGTGTAATACCGTAAATTGGGATATTTTGGCGTTGCCAAAATTTGGCCACTTTGGTCTAAAAATGATGGGTTATTTTTTGGCCCGTTAAATTTTGGCCGTTTAGGTTTATACTGTTTAAAATTGGTCTATCATCAAATTGCTGTCATTTAAAATATTCTTGTAAAACAATAAAACATCTGATCAGTCAAACAGTTGTCCACAGTATGATAAGATTTTTGTGAAATGAGTGAACTTGCTTAGGAATTAAGGTATGATTACATTTAATTATGTATAATAGTAAATTATCCTGCAGACCCGTCCTGTACACAATTCTTTTGTTATAGCAGTGTACTCACGGCATGAATAGAATATGACACACGGTGCTAAGACAAAGACATATTTACCTGTATGGTAAAGTTAGGGTACAGACGATCTATAAATATCCGGAACAGTATACGTAAACTCTAGAAACATTTCCGGATTAATGTTTGAAACGGATCCGGAATTTTAGATTGTCTAACATGTACATATTATGGACAGTTAAATTTTGGCCATTTTCCTAGGGTGGCCAAATTAGCCAAAATCAAACCATGGCCAAAATATCCCAATTTACGGTAATGGAGAATGTTTCTTTCTCATGTGATTGTAAATTTTACATTTGACCAAATGCCCAAGATGATACTTTGAGGCAAAGTTAAAAGTATAATATACAGCTGACTTTGAGTGTGACTAGTGTATCTATAGTGGACCTCGCTATCATGACCTTCCAATGTACTGAAATAGGCTAAAATAATGCTGAATAGATTGAATTTTGATGGTCTTTATTTGGAGGTAGTCTCCTTAGAGAGGTGTCTTTAGGAAATGTTCAAGTGTACGTGCAGTATGTATTACAGTAATTTTGATCATCAGACACATAAATTTTGCATTTAAACAGTAATATTTACATAGCGACTGCAATTCCCTTCATTGCACCTATATTGAAC
>JACSZP010030206.1:942-11112 GCA_016161895.1 Pinna nobilis
ATACACTGGCTTTAGATTACAAATATTCACCATCAGGAATCTACTATGCCCCAGACCTTGAGAGTCTGAAGGACTACAGAGATTACATAGAAAACCTACCAATGGTTGATGAGCCTGAGATATTTGGTATGCATGAAAATGCCAACATTGCCTTCCAGGTAAGATATATACACATGCTAAATAATGATTTCCCATTACATTATGATTATGTCCTTAGCATGTATGATGAAGTTTGTGAAGCTGGCATAATATTAAAATTGGGGTCAAACACCCATTGAACTGAAACCAAAAGGTAGTTAATTTTTCATGCACCCCCCCCCCCCTACCTTGTTAATTTGCAAAGTACATGTATATGCCATTATGATTTACGAAAAAAATAATGTGTTCATATATTTATTTTTTTTGGCCACAAGTTCAGCCACCTCCGCTAGAAAAATATCCTGTATCTGCAAATAAATTTTTTGTAGGATTTCTGGTTTTTGTGTTCCTCCATGACAAAAAATGATATTTAACAGAAAAAATCTAATTTCTAGATATTCCTTTTTTCTGTAATTTTACAAGTGTCATACATTGAATGCATTATGATCTCTCTCCAGGCCCAGGAAACAGAGACTCTTGTATTGACAGTACTGGACGTACAACCCAGAATGTCTAGTGGGGGAACAGGAAAGTCCAATGATGAAATAGTATATGAACTAGCGGACAGCATCCTGGAGAAGATCGTTGAGAAACTGGACATTGAGGAAGCCAACCAGGACATGTTTGAGCCAGATGAAAAGGGACGTCTGAACTCACTGACCACTGTACTGACCCAAGAAGTTGACAGATTCAATAAACTTCTAAGAGTCATGAGGGTGAGTTGATAGTTAAAAGAGAAGCTGAAATATTTTGTTAAAAAAAAGCTAAGGTAAAAGTTCCCATTCAAATGATCAAATCTGTAGATAAAAAAGGGGGAAAAAAGCTTAAAGGGAATTAACCTTTCTCTCAACTGGTATGATCGATAATTATTTCTTAATTTGAGCATATAAGAAATAGGAGAAAAGTATTACTTGTCTTGTCGAACTATGCAATATTTTATCATAAAACAATAAGAATAGACAAAGCAAATCAACTTTACCGACATCCTATGGAAATCTTAAAAATGAGAATCTATCTCTTCTTTTGCAGGACTCCCTGTACACTCTCCAGAAAGCTATCAAGGGATTTGTGGTGATGAGTGAAGAATTGGAGAGAGTTTACAACGCCTTCCTGAACAATCAAGTCCCAGGCATGTGGGCCAACGCTGCCTATCCGTCCCTGAAGCCCCTGGGCAGCTGGGTGACTGACCTGGTGTACAGGTGCTCCTTTATTGACAACTGGATAAGACACGGACAGCCTCGGTCATTCTGGCTATCAGGATTCTTCTTCCCTCAAGGTAAAGAACTATGTCTTATACCGTAAATTGGGATATTTTGGTGTCGCCAAAATTTGGCCTCTTTGGTCTCAAAATGACAGGTAATTTTTTGGCCAGTTAAATTTTGGCCATTTAGGTTTATACCATGTTTGAAATTGGTCTACCATCAAATTACTGTCATTTAAAATATACTTGTATAACAATAAAACATCTGATCAGTCAAACAATTGTCCACGGTATGATAAGANNCATGAATAGAAAATAACACACGGTACTAAAACAAACACAGATTTACCTGTATGGTAATTACGTCACGTTAGGGTACAGATGATCTATAAATAACCGGAACAGTATATGTAAACTCTAGAATATTTCCGGATTAATGTTTGAAATGGGTCCGGAATTTTAGGTTGTCTAACGTGTACATATTTTGGACAGTTAAATTTTGGCCATTTTCCTAGGGTGGCCAAATTGGCCAAAATTAAACCATGGCCAAAATATCCCAATTTACGGTAGAAGCCCTCACAGGAGATGCTTGTACAAGTTTCTGTTCGTATATTCAACTTAAGAGGTCCTGTATCACAGTAGGTGTTAGAACAATAAAGAGACCTCCCTGCTCTATGGCTATAAGTGCAGAGCATAGGCAAAATTTGTTGCCCTTCACTGGCACTCAGTGTACCTATAAGTGAAAGATTCTTGAGTGGTACGTTAAACAACAATACAACCAACCAATTGTTCTTAAGATAGAAGATGTCAAATGTCAAGATGTTTTAAGATACTTGCTATTGTGTATTTCTAATAACGTTGACCATTTACTTTTGTCTATTTTAGGTTTCCTGACAGGAACGCTACAGAACCACGCTCGTAGATACGACCTTCCCATAGATCACCTCTCCTTCCACTTCCACCCGCTGCCTAATTTCAGAGATCAGAAGGAAGTTACAAAACAAATGGCCGACCTGAAATTTGGAGAGGAAATTGAACTGGACAAGGAGGTAGAATAAGCCTTTGTTTGTTTGCGTTTATATTTTGTGTTAATTTGTTTTCGTAGTGAGAGACCTTATTTTGATACCAGTTTTCATTAAAATAAAAGTGTATTTCAACTGATCATTGACTTTCAACGATGTATAAGTTAAGGTATAGGCGACGAATAGTGATCAATCTCATAATTCTTATTGGGAAGAGTTGGGAATAATACAGATCCCTGGACACGCCAGAGGTGGGATCAGGTGCCTAGGAGGAGTAAACGTCCCCTGTTACTCTGTCACAGGAAAAAGATACAAAAATACAAGCCATATAGAAGTTTTGAATAAGGAAATATTTACATGCAATGAATCTCAGCAAAAATAGCCCCCCCCCCTCCTTTTTTAAAAAAAAAAAAAGAATGATCATATATGAGTTTGTGTCTATTTTGACCCTATCTTGCTTTAGAATTATTCAAATATACATTTTCCGTTTCCTTCAGCTCCCTGATCCACAAGATGGTGTCCTTATTCACGGACTGTTTATGGACGGTTTCCGATGGGATGCGGATAACATGGTTGTAGCTGATGCAATTCCAGGAATTATGAACTCTGCTTTGTGTATGTTCCATATGGAACCTAAAATGGACTTTGTACCGAGCCTTGAGGATTATAACGCTCCTATGTATAAGACAGCAGCTAGAGCAGGTGTACTGTCTACTACTGGTAAGTGTCTTAGTCCTGTCTACTACTGGTAAGTGTCTTAGTCCTGTCTACTACTGGTAAGTGTCTTAGTCCTGTCAACAATGGACTGGCTGTAGCTTATTTCTATTTTTCTGTTCTTCTGTCTTGTATTACAGGGCACAAAATTAACCCTTTTTCCTTGGTGGCCCACAGGGCCAGTAGCTTTAAATATCTACTGGCCCCACCAAAAATCTACTGGCCCACATAAAAAAGAAAATTGTAGGATTTTTTTTCAGCGGATATACAGTGTGAATGACTGGATACTTTCATTTATGATAAAAAAAAGGAATATATTATTTTGGTAAATTCAAATAGGCATTATTTAAGTATACAGAGTAGCCTTTTCTTTTCTGAATTTCTACTGGACAACAGGGCCAGTCCAGATGAGAATTTTACTGGCCCAATGGATTATTTACTGGCCACGGGCAAGCGGACCAGTGCTAATTTTCGAGCCCTGTATTATTTTTGGTGTATGCCTCAATGGACAGTCACTCATTCATATTGTGGCAGTCCGTATTGATTGGTTAAGGATAGAAGCCATTTACACACATACATTTCAGTTGGGGGAGACCACCAACCTTTCTCAAAAAATACTTTAGCAAACTTTCTGACTTAATCCAACCCTAGGTTTGACTAAGGCTTAAACCTACACTAAGTAGTGGCAAAAAACTTAATGAAAATACATGTAATCCATATATAGTGTTCTAATGTAAATTTCATGATATCAAATTTCAACAAGACTTGCTTACTGTTATAAAATTATGTTGCCATTTTAAGTGAAGTGACATTAAATTGCTGGTCCGTGTAATTATTCTCTTTAGCTCAAGCCCTTTTTTTTCATTTAAAAAGTTCTATAAATTCATTGAATTATGTATTTGTCTTTTACAGGCCACTCTACAAACTTTGTCGTTGCTATGCATTTACCGTCCAGTAAGCCCCAGGACTATTGGATCGCCAAAGGTGCTGCCCTCTTGTGTCAGCTGAGTGATTAAGGAAGTTCCATAACTTATGGACAAACACAAACAAAAAACAAAAATCTTGCTACATATTTGTTGATGCAGTCAGAGTGTCTGTGCATTGAACTTCAAACACTGTGATATGAAACTTGATTTCAGATTTAATATAACGAAACACATTATTAAGTCTACCGTTTTATTTCTTATATATATTTTCAAAGTCACTGGTGGTAAAATAAGAGTCATAATGTATCTGAAATAAGTTCCTGATTATATGTTACAGTTGAACATTCCAGAAAGTAAATTTATTTTTTCTACGTGTGATATTTATTTTCTGTGATAATTATTTTCCATTGCGTTTTGCTACATATATATATATAAATTATACGTTTACATTCTTGTTTGAATCTATATTTTGATTACTTTTTAGTTGAACGTGTGGATTAAATCCGTCCATGTAAACAAACACGATGACATTTTTTGTACAAACTAATTTAAATGCAGATTTTGTAAATATATATATAATCCTATTTACTTCACCTATACATCTCTGAACTGTTGATAAAACTCTCTAAAGCTTGGAGACTTGCAAACCTATCTTGTCAAATACTTAGTGTTACTTCGGACAATCCAATCAATATAACTGTGTTTATGCACATACTGAACATTATCAAACAACAAAGCATGTCTATCAGGAATATTTTTCCTTCAAAGTGAGTTTTGCTCATAATGGTAAGACGCACACATACATTCTGTACATTGGTTTGTATAAGAATTCTCCCTTAGTTTGAAATCTTTCCTACAGACTGTTTTCTTTTATTACATTTGCAAAAGCTGTTATAATACAATATCCATGAATTTTGTGTGCATTATTTGAAGTTTTTTACATTTTTTTCACTCTCTCAGGTTGTGAAAAATCAGATATATTCTTTATATATACTTTTTACATACAAAATGAATGAACGGTAACTACAATAATTTTGAGACCAAAGCTGTAAAATTCTTTCTGTCGTAAGCAGACTTATCAAGTGTGAACTGTTTGCTGTCAACAACTTCATGCCTTAACTTATACCAGTGGTTTAGAATGTGTAACATCACCAATCAGCCTTTATTTGTTGCTAAACGGTCACAGAATGCCTTTGTTGTTTTAAAATGAAATAAAAAGAAAAAAAATCCTCATCACAGAATGTGGAGATGAACTATTCTACTGTAGTGTGCCAGTTAATATGGTGAAGATAGATGTAATATAAGAAAGATGTAAATAAATCATTCCATTGCAAAGTTTGTTGTGATTTTTGTTTATAAATGAAATGACTCTGGGTATATAGTCTTACCTTTCTTCCCTTGTATCACAATTCAGTTTTCAATCATTTTCTTTTTTTTTTTTTTAATTTTTGCCACGGGACCGCCATGACCTATTGGTTAGCATGTTCAATTTCTGATTGTGAGGTCGGGAGTTCAAGCCCAAGTCACATCACAGCTGTTCCTGTCTGAGACAGTAAAAACTGAAGTCTTGTGTCTCAGTGGAATTTACAAATGAAGCACATTTAAGAACCCTCCCTGTTCTACAGCCACAAATGCCAAGCATAGGCAAAATTTGTCGCCCTTCACTGACACATGGTGGCATCAATATATAAGATGGGACTTTAAATAATACAACTACTTTGTGCCACACTGGACAATCCTTCAGTCATGTGGTGGTGGCCAGTTTTTATCAGTGGAAGTAAGATCCCTGTATCAAATGTTCCTAGGAAGTCACACCTGCCTTCCACAAGTAAACTCGCATATTTTCTCACATAATCATATTCTGTTCCACAAATTTTCGGCCCCTTGGCCTTTATCAAGTGGTTGATTGATAGTGACATTAGCTTTTACATAATGTACATATTTTTATATGCGTACATATATCATGAAGAGTTTCAATGAAAATGTTTATCAATGTTTATAAACAAAGACGTCGACCACTTGATAAAGGCCAAGGGGCCGAAAATTTGTGGAACAGAGTGTTGTGTTATATATTTCTACAAGGAAACTTCCTGTGTTATATATTTCTACAAGGAAACTTCCCTTTGGAGGAAATTGGATTATATTCATATTAATTATACTAAACGATTTAAAGTGCTATGCTCTAGCAGTCTGACCATGAAGGCCATATTATAACAGTTGTATATGGATAATTTGAATTGAAATTCTGTACACAGATCCACCATGAGTATAATCCTGTCAAATTTGAATTTGGTTTAGGTCAAATATGTTTTGGCAGATATTACCTGTACCACCTTGAGCTTGGAATATCTCATGACTGTTAAAAGGTCACATACATGTACCTGGAGAGTACACTTCTACATGTATTATCACACATTTGATGAAGAAATGCACTGATCCTCCAAACGTTTTCCATGGATCTTTCAGTAAGAGTATAGGACTTGAAAATCATTTCTTAATACAGTGAACCCCACATATAACGAGGTTGAAGGGGGCAAGATATTTGCCTCGTTATAGCCGATCTGCGTTATTCGCATTCACAAAGTAATGCATGGAAAGTGCACCGGGAATAAAAATCACCTCGTAACAACCGGTACCTCGTTACAGGCTATCTTGTTATATGCGGAGTTGACTGAATACTGGTCCCCATGATGAAAGGTGCATCATTCTGATAGTGATTACACAGCAAGTTAGGATTGATTATCATGTTTATCCAACTTCAGTTAGTTAATTTTCTAACCAATTCCAATAAGTTGTGTAATTTGTTTCTACCATAAAGCGAGATTAATTTACAAATCGAAGTATTGAAAGCACCAAGAAGAATAAACTTTTTCAGTTCCCACCGTAATGTAAGACCAGAAGTCAATGTATTGTGATGTTAAATATAATGAAGTCAATTTATGACATCATAATTGAATTTCCTGACGTATCAGCCAATCAAAACGCTCAGAAGTGTTAATCAATGCGTGATTTATTGATATATTTAATCATCTTGATTATACAGCTGTTTTAGAATTGTTTAACTACGTGTGTTATGGTAGAAACAAAATTACTTGTGTAACACCAAATTCACCAATGCAAGATTGATAGAATCTGAATAGTCATACTCCTTCCTTCAGGTTATAAGATTTTCTTGTTCACAACAATTAATCAAGCAAGGGTCTTCATCTCCTATATATCACAGTACCACAGTAGGTGTTCGCACGTTAAAGAACCCTCCCTCCTCTAACTGCTGAGCACAAGCCAAATTTGTCGCCCTTCACCGGCACACGGTGACGTCTCCATAAAAGTGAAAGATTCTTGAGTGGGGCGTTAAACAGCAATACAACCAAACAACATATCAAGCCCTTGCTCAGATCCTTCAAAATTTCACTTGCAAGGAAAATGACTATAATTCTGCAGATCATCTGAGTTATTCTGGAGACCACATGAAAGAGAAGATAAAGAACTGGTTGTGAAAAGGAATCTCTTAATTTATTTCTTATCTCTTTTGCAAATATTTACTCTCTAGACCTTGTTATCCCTCTATTCATTAAGAAGATTGGGACTTCACAGAAAAGATCTGAGAAATCTGATGTTGACAGAATGTTGAAGTTCAAATTAGAATGAGTTCACAAAGATGTATGATAACAAGACTGCCACTGTTCATTATGAAATATAACACATATAGTTTGTATGTCAGCACTAATCCTTTACACAGTCGAAGGCTCAATACAAGTCAGTACAGCACAACCACTACTGTCCTGTGGAATTCTAAACTCTGTAGAAACTTCTCTCTACTCATATCCTCTGCAAAAGAAAGAGAATAAGGTCGAGGTTATCTTTATTAAGCATAAACATATTATTCATACCGTTTGTTAAAATCCCATAATCTGATTGGTTAAGAGCCATGTGACAATTTTGGATATCACCCACCTGTTAAACTGATATAGAGAAGCCAGGGTGACATTCCAAAAAAATATGTGCACCAATGTTCAAGTGTGTATATCCTACGTCCTCAGACTTGTGATAGTGACATAGTAGGCCTACGCCAGAACGCTCGCATATATATATATATAAATGTAAAATTATGTCTATTCTGGATGAATGTCAAGTAAACACTTGTGTAAAATGAAAATTCTAACAGAAAACAAAGTGACAAAAATGACCCTAGAAGGTGATATTTCATATTTTCAACCGTTCCCTTCACCTCGGTAAACAATGCCTCCTCGGGGTGTAAATATGCCATAATACCCTCTCATGAATGTAATATCTCTATCATTTAATTCTATCGCAAAACACATTGTAACAGTGTTTCTGATTGGTTAAAACAATCCTTTGACAACTGTATCAACAGAATTTAGAGTACACACGCACTGTGTCCGGAACTACTTTTTCATTTTCTTAAACGTTCAGTTGTTTGTTTACTGGAACTGATGTATTATTGCGCCCATTGAGTGTGTCATGAAAACAAAAAAGTGCATTAAAATTGAAACTCTGTTCATTTGCATTTTCTTATTTCACATTGCAGATGTTGATTAAAATGATAAGAAATGAATCCTATATTTTCTCCACACTACAGTTTTATGATCATAACACATTGGTTGCATTGGTTGCTACGCACATTGATGCAGTTTTCCGTCCAAATTTTCTGTTGATACCTGCATCAAACGAAAAAAATATGGGATTCATTTCTTAAATCTGATTTATTTTGTTGTTGTCACATGCAACCAATGTGTTATGATCATAAAACTGTAGTGTAAAGAAAATAAGAACTTTGGTGAAACATGTAACCAGGTCACAGAATTGGTGTTTAACCCTTTCAACACCACAGACCGAAATGGACTGGTCTAACACAATGGAAAATAGCATACCATTGTGATACTTAGGGTTGAAAGGGATAAATTTCTGAATAACTCTTTGTAACAAAATTGCTTTGCAAAAAAAAAAAAAAAATTGTGAACAAGTTTATTCAAGATTGAAATTTCTAGTCAAAGAGGATGTCCACTCAGTAGAAACATAAAAGTCAGGGATCATGTGACCTTGACCTTTGACCTTCCAACCCCAAAATCAATAGGGATCCTCCCTGAGTCATGGGCAACCAATGTGTAAAGTATTAACATTGTAAACCCACAGGTACTTGAGTTTTTGGTGCGGAAACCATTTTCAAGAAACAGGGTCATGTGACCTTTACCTTTGACCTTCCGACCCAAAAATCAATAGGCATCCTCGTTGAGTCATGGGCTACCCATGTATTAAGTATCAATATTGTAGACCCACAGGTACTTGAGTTATACATGGACAGACAGACGGACAGACATGGTGAATCCAGTATATCCCCCTACAACTTTGTTGGGGGGGGGGGTATAATTATTTCCTTGTGGCGATAATCACTAAAACTACATGTACACTGTACTACAATTGACAGGGATTTTTCTTAAAACACTTCAAATTTAAGAGTACCTTTTACTGCCAAGTCAGGCAATTATCACGTATTATTTTTGTATGTAATCAATTTGATTCTCGTATGAACATCATACTTGGCATTTTCCCTTGTGTTCAGGACTAAAGTAAAATTCATCTGGACAGATCACTGTCACATGAATGTACAAGTTTTCTGCAATAACTTTCAGAGAAACAGTCATTTACATAATTTTTTTGGGAAAAAAAATCTGATGAATCATCTTTCTTTAGTGACCACATTCAAAAGATAAATTCAATTGTGTGGTGACAAAATTTTGTTAATTTGATTAAATTCATTTAAACTGAACAAAAGCTAAATTAAAAAGAAAAGAAATAAAAGTACTGACTATCAATACTTACTTGATTTGATGTGCTATTTCCCAGTTTGTGTCTGATACTATTGGAGTTTTGATAGTGGCACCATCCTTTGTTACAATGGCGATTTCATACTGGAAAAAAGAGAAATATCAGAAAAGAATCAAAAGACATCCACCCTTTGACACTTGAATATATTGAAAATACTCCACTCGTCTGGCGAGGGGCCTCCGTGGCCGAGTGGTTAGCGTGTACGACTTCAAATCGAAGGGTCCGGGGTTCGATTCCCGCAGTGCCACTCCACGGTTGGCCGTCCATGTCTTTCGGGTGAGACAGTAAAAACCGAGGTCCTGTGTCACAGTAGGTGTTGGCA
>JACSZP010030211.1:0-16769 GCA_016161895.1 Pinna nobilis
AGGACTGACTTTAGACGCCCCTGGATATGTCCCAGGTTTTAGCGGGGTTAGTGTTATCATGTTTTGTAATTGTTTGTGTTGTGTGGATTTGCTAATTGTTGTGTAGTCTCCTTTTGATATTGACTTTGAGTTGGCATTTGTATTGTCTGCTGTTCCATTGTTTTATTTTTGAATGTCGAATGCTATCCTTTAGTTTCTTTTTTGTTGGCAAAATTGTGCAACGAAAGGCGATACAGTTTAAAGCTTGTATTAGAGGTCAATACCTTTCTATATACACTTTGTACTAAAATTCATGGTGGAAACGACATCAAATAAATTGATTGTAAATGTCCTTTTAAAGTTTTGCAATTAAAGATATTGTGTATCAAAGAATATAAACTTGAGTTCTTGTTTTTGTCGCGGTCAACCAAATTCGTTTCGAGAATGCAAATGCTTGAGCTGAAAAAGAGATTTTGGAGAAAAAATAGCAAGAAAAAACCTTGGCCAAACTAAATCAATTGACGTCTGGATACTATGGACTCACAAAATACCTATCAATATCTTTGATTATTGTCTGATTTTTCAACGATCACGTTGCGACATCTATGTTCATGGAGAAAAAAAAAATCAAAGAGAAGACATGTTTGTTACAGATCATTGTGTTTTGTCCTGTTTGAAAGAGGGGCTGATTTTGAATAATTCCAAAGCATTTGTTTCTTCTTGACACATGCAAGGATTCGGGACTCTTGTAAATGGTAAATATAAGCATAAATCAGATGTAAGCAAACTAAATTAATAACTTTAATTTACTATTCAAATCCAAAACCACAAACTAGTTCATTAACATAATATTAACCAATATCCACATCAATTGAACAAAAACAGTTTTAATTTCGCAGACAATATAGGAAACAAATTATTCAAAATTAAATAAATAAATAAATAAATAAAATAAACTTAGAAAATGCATATTAAAAATCAACGTCTGCTCAAACGTGTATATCGTTAGTACGGTGTAGTTAGATATTTCTTAGTCATCAAGGTCAAGATCAATTGCCAATTTTCTGTCAATAGGTAGAGATAATTTATGGACGTATTATTACTTGGCCATGTTTTGCCAATGAATAATTTTCTCAACATGCATATCAAACCTGAAACATGGACATCAAAATAACTACAATATATATATATAAATCCATAAAAATATTAAAATCATTATGGAGGTATTTTTATATATTTGTATTTTATACTGATGAACATTACATTTCGCATATATAGAAGCACAAATTATCACGGAAACAAACGTTCAGAGAAAATGATGAAATAAAATAAACCCCTCCCGCCGCTCTGCTACACCTCTACCAAAATTAAAACCAAACTTTACCCACACCGACTCGTGGCCGCCGTTTCATGAATACTACAGTGTTTATTTACTGGTAGAAGTCAAACCACACCCCATTCGCTGTAGAAAAAAAAACAAATCAGATGCATATCTTTGAGTTTATTACAAATACGTTTTAATTTTTATATTGTAACTGAAGCACCGTAGAATTACTTATTGTTTGAAGGATGATTTTCTTCCGGTCTCGGGATACACATTGGAAATTTTAGGCGGATAAAAAGTGGGAACATGTTACGCTGGTTCCATCCAGACATTTGTTCACAATACGATTGCGGTTCAAATTTATCATTATGTATAGACCAAAATGTTCAAATCTTTGCAATTTTCAATTTGACCACGTATCCGGAAGAACGGCTAAATATGTTCATCTTTGGAATGTTGATGCTCTGTGTTATGATCAATTTGTTTCCCTGTTAAAGGAGGAAGTAAATCTATTTTAAGTTGCCATGTTATTCCAGATACGTGTATTTCAAGTAGTTTATAAAACAACACAGCATGAATTAGAAAGAACGCACTTTTTTCTCTGTGTGTGACAATCACACCGACATGAAGATTTTTCTATCCATTACTTATTTACATGTTCTAGAAATGATAATAG
Organism: Pinna nobilis; assembly: GCA_016161895.1. Taxonomy (NCBI): domain Eukaryota; kingdom Metazoa; phylum Mollusca; class Bivalvia; order Pterioida; family Pinnidae; genus Pinna; species Pinna nobilis. The sequence goes on from JACSZP010030211.1 coordinate 1,980, forward strand.
TCGGGACCACGGAAGGTACAGTATTCTTCATTTCTGGACGATAAGCTGATATATCTAGGATTACATTGTTTAAAAAAAAAGCTATTATCGTTAGGTTGGTTTAGCTTACTTGTATCAGGAATCTAAAAACAAGCGGAAATACAGCATTGATTATCCAAATGCTTTTATTTGTTGTCATTGTTTTTCGACCCTGAAGCACGGCAACACTTATTTTGAGGGGCCGCCATTGTCTAGTGTTCAGCTTGTTCCACTTCGAATTGAGAGGTCCGGGGTTCAAGCCCAAGTGGCTTTACGACTTGCCGTTCTTGTCTCTCGGATGAGAGAATAAAGACAGAGGTACCGTTTTACAGTGGGTGTTAACATTTTAAAATATATTCCTGCTCTACGGTCATACGTACCGAGCATAGGTATAATGGGTATAACTTCACCATCAAAAGGTGACGCCTCGAAAAAGTCTTGAGTAGGACATTAAACAACAAAACCACCAACCTACAATAATTTTGAAAGGCACGACTAAACTTATTCAAATGAATAAATACCATGTAGTATTTCTTTGACTGTGTCAATATTAGATGTTTTTCAGCTGGCGGATCCCCTTGACACTTTCTGCAGGGAAAAATCAGGGGGTTTGTTCCGAGTACATACATAGCAGGGTCATTTCGTTTTTACCAATACAATTTACCAAATTGTAGACAGTCATTGATATTTTTTCGTCCATACACATACCACGCGCATTTAACTCGTTGGTTATAATCGTTTTTTTGAAGATCAAGGTTCACCTGTCTATGCGATCCCCTATGCATCGTTCTTCTTTTAACTGGTATTTGCCATTTTCACAGAGTACTACAGTGCTTGGTTTCATTTTTTTCACAGTATCGAATACTTACCTGGTACAAAGCCATAGGACATGGTCATCTGCAATACAAAGTTGTAACTTGAAGGGAGGGAGCCTTCTCACTGATTTGGAGATCAAGGACTTAGTTTTAAACAAAAAAGATTCAACCGATCTGCAATATGAAGATGCCAGACAGACGTTAGCATCTCCCGAGTTTTGGATTAAAGAGTTTAAGTACAAATCACCATGGATATCAGCCAAAGGTAAAAACATATTTTGTAATTCACACTTAACACTTGACTTAGGAAATTAATTTGTTGGAAAGGCTGCATTACATAATTAAGATTATCTCCATAATTTTTATCTATTTTGTTTATTTATTTTATTTATCAAAGACAAGCCACGTTCCTATGTTGGTTAAAATCTCTTCTCATGTTAAATAGATTTGTTTAGACGTTGAAATGCTACACGTTAAAACTTACATATTTTTGTGATTTCATGTTTGATATCAAAATTTTGGGCCTAAATTTGGCATGTTGGCTTTTCCTATGATAGAATGTATACACTCACGTTTTTATTAGATCTCAGCAGTTTCTAATGCCTGAAGTAAGATTACTAAATTCTAGTACAAAATGATCATCACCGACGTTTTTACTGTTTATATCTAAATTGATATCATTCTGAATATTTTACTCATTATTTTTATTATCATCATTATTATTATCATTATTTTTTCAAGTAAAGTTTCAAACGTAATGACGACTGACAAACGAAAAAAGGATGGGATAAGGTGTATCATCATTTTGTTTTTCTTAATCATCTAATTTATAATCCTCCTCATCATTATTATTATTCCTATTTTATTTGTTTTAATGTTCTCAGGTTTAATGTATTTTTCAGCTAGTGGACAGTTTAAATTTCTATGTCTAATGAATGTTTAGGGCATACATGTTTTTCAAAACATAAAGTCAAACCAATGTATTGTTTATAAATAGTTGTAAATAAGTGTTATTTAGAGCATTGTGCCATACGTTTATGAACAAACGCCATTTTTACTATATATTTATAGTGAAATTGCAATTTTTAAAAATCCTTGGGTTTTCAGGGACTGGACCATTTTTAATGTTATTTGTACACAAAATTGCTATTGTTTATGTAGTTTCTTCAGATATAAAACTTAACAATTTTCTTACAGCAGATTTTTATATTACATGAGATTAACCGACTTTAAAAATGCACATTCTCTATATAACGTTACTTATTATGGGAAGTTTTGACAATTTGAAAATATAATCTTGTGTTCTACTTATTGATTTTTTAACCATTTGACAGAATATAAATTTGTTTGTGTTAAAATATTCTTGAGTAAATTATGAATTTTTAAAGAAAGGTTTCATTGAGATCGGTTGAATAGTAATAAAATTAGAGCAGTTTAAAAAACAAATTTACTATAAATATGTAGTAAAAATGACGTTTGACTTATGACACAAAACTGCATATATTACAAGGATGTTTTTCCGGATCACCATCGGATACAAGTACCAAAATTACGTCACAGAGCAATACAGTGGGGACATGCTATCAGAGGTGTAGTCATTCTGTCTACTTCGGTACACAGGTACGTGATGCTGGGACATAAAAACATCTTCGGAAATATCTAATATAGACATCTGCTTTAAAACAATTGTCTGTTTAGAGGCGTGTATTTTTATTTTTGACTTTGTTTTGTTAGTAGAAATGACAAATCCTGAATAATGATACAGTCAAACCTGTTTTAAGAGACCGTCCAAGGGTCACATATGACAGGTGGTCTCCTAATTCAGGCGATTTATAGAGGGAAAACTATTTTGGGAACCATACAATAAGGTCACATAAGACAGATTTTCCTTTAATTCAGTGGGTCGCTAAGGCAGGTTAGACTGTAATTAATGTTTAAGCTGATGTGTTTGGACTCCAGTAAAGCATTAGGACAATGCTGAGTATACTCTATTTCTTGTAAACTGTCGTCTACAACACCTGCAGTTGATCTTTTACAGTTTTCATAGCATTCTTCTGAAATCATTCAATTGACATATGCTTACGAAAAAAAAACCGCCCAACCCCCCAATTTACGATTAAGATACTCAGCGTCTTTGATGCTCTTCTTTTGAACTATATTAATTAACACACAGGGAAAATCCTGCAAGTGTTTTTCGGAGACAGAGTTCCGGGCTCTTACAGAAGTAAATGGAGCGATATGTAATGTGACATGTCCTGGGAATGTGAGGAAGAGATGTGGCGGATCCGGCGTCTATGATGTGTATCAAACAGGTGAGTGTAATGCAGAAATATTAATAATCTCTGTTGGATTTATTGTATTATAATATTACTACAACTACTGATATTAAACCTATCTCGGTCATAGTGGCAGAGATGTCATTTACTGTAATATTGCTGTTATTTGTGTAGCTATGATTGCAAGATTGACTGTTTTTTTTACTCTAATATAACAGTGAACTCCCTTATCCGTATCATTCTGCTCTTCTCTATTTTCAGTGGTCATATATCCGCTTCCAAAGCCTACCTGTCACAACTGTGTCAACTCTGAAACTGTCTATTTTAGCGATAACTGCCGGAAAAATTACAGTTCTAGTTGTGGTAAGTACAAACATACAAAAGTAAATACAAAGACACTTATCCATTGCAAAACAGAATGGACAACAAGAAAAAGGTAAAAGTGACGAACATTGATCGATCTCATAGTTCCTATAAGGAATACAAAATAAAGTGTCAGTAAAACACGGAACCCTGGGTACACCAGATATGAAATCAGGTGACTAAGCATATTTCTAATCAAACCAAAAGATCAACGTAAACAATGTATTATATGATTTAAGACATTATATACTGATAATACTAATTTCAGCAGCAACAGTATCTCTGACAGTCCTCATATGCCCCTCTGGACGGAGCTAGACATTAAGAAATATATATTCCTTTCCTTTAAATTTATACCCGAACTAATAACTGAGTTATTGATATTTCATCAATATATATTCTCATTTGCATTTACCAGAGAGTCATTACTCATTGGACCTCGGGGAAAATGGTCCAAATCATTGAACCTCTGTGTTTCGCTGACCGGTACATATCCCTTATCGACGCTGGACAAAGTTCGTTCATTTTCCCTGTGTGTATACCAAGTTTGGATAGGTATTTACAGGCTGACTTTGATGTCTAAAGGTTCGTGCACTTTACCAAACGGTGTTCATTTAACAATCAAGACTTGTATGAAGGCCAATTCCAAATTATCGTATTGATATACGCTCCTATCACTTGTAATTTTTCCTGAAGTAACTGAGTGCTCGTTTGCCATCTTAAGGGATACAGCAAGTACGAAAATTAATAGCCTCTGGGTAATAAGCCTAAAAAAGGAACGAGTTCAAGCACATTTCAACTGCATTATGCATTATTGAAAGTGCAGCAGAAAATGCCTAAAATTCATGTTTAAGATTAATCTATCTAGGTCGTATTGATTTGCCTATTTGCCTCGGGAGTTAATTCCAAGTAATCGTAAAGATAGAAGTTGCTATTGGTTCAATACATTTTCATAGATGTCAACCGCTCCAATTTTTGCGGCGCAACTCAAAAATGAAAGTCTACAACCCGCTCTTCGATTTCACATTTTAATACTGAGCTTTTGAAAAAAATAAAAATATTGAATTTTGTGTGTGAAATTCTTCATTTGACTGACGAAAGAATCGGCGATTAAAATATTTTAAAGAAAAAACGGAATAATTAATCGGAAATATCACAAATAGTAGAAAAACATTGCATATTATCATATTTTTGCAAGTATTCAGTGCTTACGATATGACAGTTACAAAAAGCTGAATGAGCTTAACGAAATAGTAAAATATCTGATATGAATTAATGTACCCAAGTCGCTATCGGAAAAGGCTTGAAACATGTCCTAAAACAGTTTATTGAAAAGTCACATTTTTGATTTGTTTTTTTTAGTGAGAATTCATATTCATATTAAAAAACCGCAACTTAAGAAAGTCATTGATACTTTTAAAGAGCTTATCAACGTAGGCCAAATACGTATTGAAGTATAATGGGCTTTAAAAGAAAGAAAAAGCTTTCAAAATTTAAATACACTCATTTTATAACGGGTCTTATTCATAATATACTCTAGGACTATATTCTAGATGCATCTCATTTCAAAATGTTTCCAAGGAGCTAGCAATTCTTGGGTCGGTACAAAGATCTGGTTTGCCGATATGTCCTGTACCCGGGTCGAATGCTGTCTTACGTTTTTACACACTGATTTTGACTAGATTACTCCGTTTACCTGTTCAAGATTTAATGCTCAATGCGAGAATGACCGGTCGACCAGGAATAGTTACTCCTCAAAGGCACCTGATACCACCTCTAGTGTATCCAGGGATCCGTGTTTACCTAACTTCTTATTTTGCATTCCTTATAGGAATTACGAGATCGATCACCGTTAATTACTATTACCTTTTATTAACTTTATGTGCATGTTTGATATTAAAGTTACGCTATTGGCATGGTGATAAGTACAGGGAAAATTCCTATGACAATCGGTTACGTTGACACAACCACAATGGTTGTAGCATCATCTTCTGTTAAAAATGTGCCGTACACGAGATACAAATGGATATAATTAAGCGATTTACACATTACAAAATGTCAAATCCACGTTTAAATGTCGGCAACTGACTATTAGCTCTAACACCCCGGTAAATAGCATATATTTAACCCTTTTATAAAGCTACTTCAGACATAGTCTCTTCTTAATGTCTAGAACATGACAAACATAATATTGACCGGTACGTTTGATATCAGAACGATGTGATGTCAATTCACGCTGTAGAAACTTTGTCTTGAAATATTTCAATTGATTATTTGCCAGGGGTATGACATGCGGTAAGGTGATGCTAATCCTTTTTCCTAATGAAACTTACACTTGTAATTCTTTTTAGTCGTTTATCATTTACAATATGCCGTACTTTGTATAGGATAAAATATGATTGTATGTTATTTGTTTATATTCTATGCATAACCAGTTGCAATACAAATTATTGTAATTCACTATTTATCTAACTTACCAGGCAACCTCTATTGCAGGGATTATTAACTGTCCTTACTGCAGAGTTGGAGGGATGAACCACGGGGGCTTATTGTGTAATGTAACAGACTGCCAATCAAACAGGACATCCTTTTGTAGATACAGTACGTTCTCCATATTTTATAAATCATTTGATAAAAAGAAAAACATACGCATGTACAGCATGTTAAGAAATACAGGTGCAGGATTTTAGACGTTTATGACTAGTAGAGTTGAAAAAAGTGTTACTTCTGTTTTGGAGTTTGATTAAAATTGTAACACCTTTAATACATGTTTATATTTTGTAGACAGGAAGGGTAATAACAGTCTTTCAAATAAATTAACTAATCAAAGTTACTTCACTCTCGCTAATAATACATGCATGTTCATTCTTGGAAAAACACCGACAAAATGGTGAATTATGATAGATGAATGTTATCAAAAAGGACACTGACGGGACACAATCAACATGTTCTACTACTTATGTTCTCCTCATTGACACTATGAAATAAACAAATAAAATAAGATTGCTAATGCAAAGCGTATGAATATATTTTTGTTTAATCGTTTTTGGCTAATACTACAATATTTCAGTCATATGGTTGCGGTTTGTTCATAGTAGTAGAGGAAAGCTATCATTAAAAACATATCGGGAGAGATACTCATGTATAACCATTCTAGTTTTAAGCGTGGATAAGCTTTTGTTGATTTAAAACGAATATCAAGATGGGTTTATTTTTAAACCTTTTGAGTATTTGTATAGATTTGAAGGCATTTGTCCACGGCAATTGATATTTTAAGACTTTCTTGTACTGCCAAAGGACAATAACGTTTAGTATGATGTGTCGTGTGGAAAAAAATACAAATGGTAGCTGTCTCATTGCAGCGCGTACGCATTATGATCAGTAATGTCCTCAGTATTTACCAGACCTTTAACGCTCTACATTTACAGCAAAGGGTAATCCACTCGAGTCCCGGATATCCACTACAACAGTTTCTTTTGGTATATTAATCGGCGTCCTAATCGGAGTATCATCCTATCTCCCAATGGTTATATTCCTCAAGCTGAAGCTGTAAGTGTACAAGCGATAACTATACGGTATACTGCTTTATGTTATCTTTGATGTCTAATCCGTGTTTTTGCAATTTTTTGAAACATCAGCGGAAGTTGGCAAAGGACTTTTAAGTTAGGCTTGGTTCTTCCCCATTGGTCAGTGGTCGAAATTAAAAGTTTGAATATACCTGTCATATTTGATAAGCAGAAAAAACAACCGCTTTCGAACGCTTGACTTTCCTCTTATGAACCGGAAATCGACAGAGCCACGTCATGTTACTGTCATGGAACTTCATTTTGCCACGGACGCGGCACGGCAACAGAGGACGCTGACTCATCCCAATCACCTGGTCCCACCCCGTTATCGATTTGCAGTTTTTTAGGTCGCTATTATTCCAGAATTTTCATATGTTTAGAACTTGGATTTCCTTATATCCTTCTTTGCTTCTTTAATGTTTTTTTATTCGGAAGTTTGGCGGAAGATGACATGTATGTTGTCATATTTGCCATTCTACGCTATCTTTGGTCGAAATCTTTAAAAATTTAAATTCAACTATACCCTTCCTTTTTAATTAAGGTTTTGAATATGCATGTATCCTGATGCATAACTGCCCATACAGAATTGAAGCTTTCTCCAATGAAAAAAGTTAAATATAAAGGGATCTGAGAGAGAGAGAGAGAGAGAGAGAGAGAGAGAGAGAGAGAGATTTGTTAGGTTTTTGTGTTCTTGCTCGGGATATTAAAGACGTCTAGATTTGTACTAATCGTAGACATCATAATAATTAAAGACAGACATGAATTTAAAGTGTTTGAACAAAAAAATGTCTTCTCTTCATTAACAGCCTACGACAAAGACAGAGCAGTGGTACGGGGGAATCTGCTCAAGTCTACTTCACAGCCTCCGGAAGCCCCAGAACAAGCCATGTTTATGAAGGCCTGGAAGAAAATGAATACGTTGAACCGATCTAATTAATAGTGATGATTACATTGATGTGGACGATGACCACGGGGATTATGATAAAAATAAAGCTTTAAAATTTTATTCCAGTCTGAAGAATGATATACAATTGTTTATTGACCGATTTAGTTCTAATAATGTCATTCTAAAAATTACCATATACCTATTAGGTCTGAATATCATTTTGTCAAATATTTTTATTGTGATCCTGATTTTTTTTAATAAAATATATTTGTTTCATTTTAACTCGAAGCACAATTTACACTATTAAAATATAGAGCTCACGGCGGTTGAGCGGTCGACAGGGGATGTTTACTCATCCTAGGCACCTGCTCCAACCTCTGATATTTTTCGAGTGCGCCTGTTTTCCAAGCTTTTTATTTTGTATTCCTTAAGGGAACTATGGATGCGATCACTGTTCGTTTCCTTTATTTTTTCATAAAAAATGAAATATTATTACGTAAGGCCTGTATGTTAATATCACAGTTACAAATGTAAATCAATTATTGTTCTACTGCCTCAGCAGAGGTATGAAAGTAATGAATTCAACAACAAAAATTCAGTGCCGATTGGTGTTATGGTTTTGATATCACTGTGCATTATTTGTGATGCTAGTAATAATTTTTAATGAAAGTGTGTGTGTGTGTGTGTGAGAGAGAGAGAGAGAGAGAGAGAGAGAGAGAGAGAGAGAGAGAGAGCATGCAACGTCGTATCTATCTGCTGTTATCAGAATGGAGAATTTTCCAGAGAGGCCACCGGATACTGTTTAACCCCTTACCCCAAGATTTTTCTGCATATTCGACAAAAAAGACTTGGTTTCGTAAATGCATTTTTTTTTTAGCACTTTCTGGTCATTTCTGTATATAACAATGTATAAATATTCTCTGAGATTATTTTCAAAGGTTTTTCCAAAATCAGGGTTACAAATGAAATTTTGGTTGCCATGGCAACATTATCACGTGACTTTCAGTTTATCACTATTTTGAATGGATATGCTATACAATGCTTTAATAAAAACAGAAGAAAACACTTTGAAATCCTTTGAATTATTGTATATTGTGTCAGAATTTACCTTTCTGATAAATAAACACACCAGAAGGTTAACAAATCTTTTAGGATCATGTGACCTTTTCCCCTATATATATATATATATATATCTGTGTGTGTGTGTGTGTGTGTGTGTGTGTGTGTGTGTATTAAAAGGTTCAAGGAATTACAGTTTCGCATTGTGCTTCTTTATCAGACCTTGTGCATTGTCTTGGCCATAACTTCTCAATGTTACCTTGGATGTAGAAAATATTTTACACAAATACTGTCCTTCACATGAAGGTCAAGGTCACATTTCATGTATATATTGATATAACTACAACTTTTTTCAGTTTCACAACTTTTCCATGTTATATAACTTGGAAGGAAATATTCCACACAAATGTTGTTCATAATCAATCGATGTGCGATGACCATGAACCAATGTCGTATTTACAAGGTCAAGGTCATATAACACACATAGTGTGTCATGACCTTGAATAAATATCATATCATCATAATAATGGTTACATAGAAAATGTTGGTAGAATACTTGTCTGGGACAATAATACTCGGGGTTACCTTGTAGGGAGAAAATATTCTCTGTGCCACAGAAGTGCACAGCATGTCAATAACACTCAAGCCATTGGTTTTGGTGCATAGCATAATTGATCAAGATTTATTCTACAGTTGAACACAGTCCTATAGAAGTTAATTATTATTTGTCGGAAATTCAAAGGTGTTGTTCAACCAAGGAATCAACTATTGTATCAACCCACGCTTTTGCCCCACACTAAAACAGCATACAAATTTGATGTTCGAAATAATTTGAATTTATGTGACGGAAAAATGACGTTGAAAATGCTGGATGGTACTTGCATCTTATGGCAGGTAATGAATGGGCCCTGGGATATACGACCGCGATTAAACCAGAAGATCTATCCAGAACAGTTCATCCTTGGTGTTGGTGGCCTGGACCTTTCATGACCAAGACATTTCATGACTTCATTTCGTGACTTATCTCGTGACGTTTCTTGGCTTTGATAGGGTCGTATTGAGACTGTGTATTAGACTTACCCTAAATATTCGATAATAATGGATTATGAATCCGTGGTAAATACTATAATAATATCAATCGTTTCGTGATGAAAAACGAGAACCAATTTAGAAAATTAATCATATGCGGAAAGTTTCCTCTTCTGATGATTGCTATCGATAACCCTCCTCCTTCACACCCCTGTTTGTTTTCTTTTGTTTTGTTGTGTGTGTGTGTGTGTGTGTGTGTTTTCATGCCAGAGAATCTTATATCAGTATGAGATAACTAATTGAATTTTGAGTACCGAACTTCATATGTGCTATGAAAAATGCTTTATCTTTGAAAGTGCTTGAGGTTTGGGTTATACAATGGCAGGAGAGTTTAGATTGTCTGGATAGGTGCGGCACTTGACTTCAGTAATCGTATCATTGAAGAATAATTATGGAGTATATTGGCGAATTTAAATTAATGCATACAGCGGTAAAATTTGCAACTTTAATGTAATTATACCCATTCATTTGTTATTTCCAATACCTGGCGATCTATTTGGAATATATACCAGACAGAATTGTTGCATGCAATTGGCATGTTAAAACTTGAACCGTCGACAACTGAAGTTATATCAGTGAGAATAAAAAAATCACAAAATGAGGGAGAAATGATACGGAAATCAGAGCAAGAAATGTTGTTTAGGCTGTGCTCTTGTAAATGCCTTGTTCTTCAGTAATGACTCGGCTTTTTGTGAAAAACAAATTTCAATTTTCATAAAATCACATCTTTGAGTGGAAATTTAAATCTAATTTTTCTATAAGATATACTATTCTCTCATTTAGAAATTCATAATTTGAATCTATTGTAAGATTTACATGGTGTCCAATTTGTGCATGTTTTGGTATTTTTTTCATTTTATATTATTAGTGTGCATAAAATATAAACATGCATCATATTTGATGTATCTGTCTTTTCATAACGATTTTCAGGATTCAAATTACCCTGTGCAAAGTGTGATTGTTTCGAATATACATAGAGATTTATAAAAAATCCTGAATTTTTTTTAAAAATGAGTAAAAATAAAAAATTAAAATCACAAAAAACAGAAAAAGGGAACCGCCAAACTTTTCGAAAAAACAACAACAACACATTAGTGGGAGCTGTACCAGCTGTATGAGCGTGTGCATGATAAGAACATATGTATAATGTACAGTCATATTGCAACACTACTACATGGTAAGTTGTAAGTGCTTTTATTCACAGACAATACTATATCCAGAGAGTGCCTACACAATACTATTTTCTTCCATTCAAAAAACTGATTTCAATTATACGACGAATATAAATGAAATGCACTTCTTGAATGTTATTTTTATTTTGTGTATTATCAAGTGTTCAGGCTGAAATCGGAAACAAAATGAACAAAGAATTAGTTTATGCATAATGTTATTATTCCAGTCATTTCCACGTACATAAAGAATAACAAGAGAGATACGATTGTGAGGTCGTAAATGTGAACCTCTGTATAGCTGACATGACTCGGTTTCCAAGGCCTTAGATGAGACACGGATCTCAAAGTGCCATATTACAACAGGATTCTGTATGATTCCTAACTTCTAAACGGCCTTTCATTGGAGGATCCAGGCGTTTTTGAAAGGGGGATTTAAATTTTGTTTTTCATTTCGAAATACAAGTATCGATGGCTCTCGGATGATAGCTCTGGGACCGTGGTCCTCAGAGAAACCAGGCAGGGCCCAGGTTGGAGCCAAAGAGACCGACGAAGCCCCTGAGGTAGCAAAATAAAAATTTAATAATAATAAATAGATAATTTAATGAAATAAAAAGAATAAAAATAGAATACAAAGAATGTGTAGGTCCATCTGGTCCTTTGGAACAAAATTGAGATTGGGGCCGGTAATTAAAGAAGAATCACTTTGTGGATCGAGGCGCCAATTTTTTAAATACTGGACATATGCATATCAATATCTGACTAAATGTATATTATATCACTGATTGAAAGAAGGAGTAGACATACGCATCAAAATCAAACTGACCACGCATTACCTAGTAAATACACATATTTCCTTTATGAACAATACTTGATTGTTGATTATCATCAACACTGCTGGATGACTCTCCTAAGTCACTGTCCTTGGAACTTAGGTTTACGGGATAATAATGAATGGAATATCTATATCTCTCCTCTCTCTTTTAAGTTTTCAAAAGGGTTCGCTAATATTTTGATACGCCCACAAATAGCGGAGTTAGCAAAGTTTTAATAGAACGCTCGGGGTTTCCCGCATAGACGCTTAGAAATGCGTATATGCCATGAAAGGGGTTAACTAAGAATCGCCTATGCCAAACGCGTTAAGGAAATGTTATAAATTTGACACTCTGTAGTGGATTACAGAGATCTTAAAAATGTTACCAAAGTGGTACATTGACTGTTGCTGTGATAATTTTCCTAGACAAGACTTTTTCGTTCACAACTACGATTACTCGAGATGGAGACATGTATTATAAATTTAATACAAATTGTCTATCTCCGCAATATTGAACAGCACTAAGAAACATTTCAGAATCGAATCACCCTCTGTCTTTATCCTTACATATTAATAAAATTCATATCAATTATTCTGTCAATTGAACCATTTATTTATATGTTTCGTACACAGCTTTCTTTAAACACAAAGAAATCAAAGAAATAAGTGTGCATAACCTCTTGATCAAGTACGACATTCATCACAATTAAAACAAATCATTTGGTCTTTACATCAATCGACCATAGAAACAAAAGTGAGAAAACTCATAGACTGTTGAGAACCACATCACATAGTTTTGTTTCTGATTTAATACCAATTTTAAACTTAAATTGTCATGTAAGGACTCGATGATTTTGATTATCCCTTAGTACTTTTAATTGTCAGGAATGTTCGATTGTATTTTGAACACTAAAAGATACAGTGATTCCCTATTGCTAATCAGTGGTATAACTAGCCTGAGAAACTCTCCTTTACTACACCTCTGATCAAACTCGTATTTTATTCAAAATGTGTAAGCATTTGAGACAGTTGTACGGTGTAAACATTGATTACAACAATTGGTTCCTGTCAGACACCTGGTTAACTTTCCATCGCTCTTTGTAATTGCTCTTTATAGAAACATACATCTCCCGCGAAAATTTTATATTCTACTGGACTGAAAATGGCAAATAAACTTGTTTATTAAATTGTTCTTTATTGGATTACAAAAGATGTGTATTGCTTGGACCTTTGCGTTATACACAACTCTTAATATTCTGCTGTATTTATCATAATTCGACGGAGTGTATAAATATGTTTCACTGTACTTTTTAAAACATAATTTTGCTAAGCATTATGACGCAGTGATCTCCCTTTTTACGCAAGTAACAGTATGAACATAGTAAAGTTCAAAACCTTTATAGTCAGCTATTTTTAGCGGACGAGTTACAACGTTTCTATCATCCTGTTTATTATTAATTTCCGCGTACATTTCAGCGAGATGTACAACAAAGCTCTCGATATGAAACAATATGTATGTTTAGTTCTTTTAAACTTCATCATATCCGGGTCAACAACAGGTAAAGTAATACAATTTCTACTAATATTAACCAATATTTCTTTGTAACGAAATATATCAAAAGGATGTCTTGAGTATTTTCATATACCCTTCTGACGAACCCGAGAGATTCCAACTGGACTTATGAGATAGATTGATCATGCTAACATATTACACTGGTTCTTTGCGGCATCTTTGATGATATACATTTGCATTTGCTGTTTTAATTTTCACTAAACTCTTTTATAGTTATTTCTGTATGCGAATCATACTATTTACTTTATAATATATGTCCCCCTCTCTCTATCTTCTGAATATTGAGAGTTCCTCATTAAAATTTGCTGTATCATTTCAGTGCCATATACTTACATCGTCCAAAAACACATGACATGGTATTCTGCAGTCGAAAGTTGTAACAATAAGGAAGCAATTCTTCTAAATGATACCGAGATGGAGGACTTTGTGTCAAGCGAACTGGTGTCGATAAATCTAGAATTTGAATATGATTGGAGGAATTTGAGTTCTCAAGAGTTTTGGATTAAACAGCATAAATACAAATCGCCATGGATATCAGCTAAAGGTAAAACATATCTGCGTGTTTAATTGTTTGTTGTTAATTCATGTGTATCGCTCTGTGTATATTTGACTATATTTAGAATACGAGAAACTTTTACTAAATGTAAGTTAGAATCGTAACCAAGAGGGGCTGTGACTGACCCATTTAATTTATCATAACAAGTCATTGTGTGAACACAAAATTCGTTTGTACGATACAAATTTGCCTCTTGCATAATTTGTCGGTGAAATACTGTGAATGTCTCGAGGCCTTGTGCTTGTCTTTAGACCGGTAGAATGTAATTGATTCCATCCTTATTTTTGGAGTAAATCGTTAATAGCCATTCTCTATAATCATTAAAAATTGGCACGCATAGTCACCGATTTTCTTGAAAATTTGCACGTATTTTCTTGAATGGATGTATAAACTTTATGACATTTTCATAATTGTATATGCATTGGTTGCGCTGGCAACCGTTTTACAGAGACACTGTGCTATAGGAGTGTCATAAGGCAATTTCAAAGTAATTTTACACCCATACAGAGGATTCAAGAAAATATAATTGTGGTATCTAATTGAAGTTGATATCATCCTCTTTCCAGAGAAGGCTACACTTTCACCATGCCGCGTGTTTTCTATGCT
>JACSZP010030213.1:0-23274 GCA_016161895.1 Pinna nobilis
TGAGAATAGGGGATTATCAAAAGTTGGATAAATGAGAAGACACCGTTTAGAGATACTCACTGGCAGTCCAGGGGTGGGGACATAGCCCCTGGGAACTGATGAGTTGTCATACCTTTTAATAATATACTTTTGTGTTAAATCACTGGTATTTTAAGTCAACTTGTATCTTTTTTTAAGTTCCGATGGGGGTCCAGGGAAGCTCGCGTTTTTTTTTTTTAACTTTAACAACAAAATTTGGGCCAAAAGGAACCAAGTGTAACTTGAGTAAAACCTTAAATTTGTGAGGGTTAATATATCTTTGTGATCATGAAACATACCACTTCAATCTTTTTTTATTTATGCATGGACATTTTGATTCGTTTTTGTTTTGGGAATGGTACATTAATTCAATACAAAAATACCCTCAAAGTTTTATGGATATTGCTTCAAAATGCTGTAAATACACACATTGAAATGCATTAAACACTAAATTTACTTGCACATGTATATTTATTTCATACGTAAGGGAAAATAGTTGAGCTCAGTACTCCGACCCCACCCCCTCTAGATCCGCCCATGGGTAAATTCTAGTGCGCAAAAGACTTCTTCGTTATACAGCAAGGTATTTGATCACTTAGTCCTAATTGACCTATAAGTTATTTCAACATATGTCTCTGAAATAGAGAAGGGTTATGTATAAAAAGTTAGATGAATTATTTTGATGGAACCTTATGGTTCTGACTTTAAATTTATCATAAGTCATCTTTTATTTTTCTCTACTAACTAATTTGTTTAACTCGTGTCAACACGTGACAGCAAATGTTCTAGATGTACAACATAAAATTGTCGAATATAAGTCATGTAAAAAACTAGATGTGTTTCTAAAACACTGATGCGCCAGATAGCAGCTAGTAAGAATACTGCAACATTAGTCATAAGTAGGTCAAAGTCACAAAGTCAAGGTCAGGAGGTCAAAACTTATGGTACCAACAGAAAGGTCTTGTCACAAAACACATGGGAAATATGAGAGCCCGATCATTTACCAGTCAGAAGTTAAGGTAGATTCGTGCAAGTCTAGGCCATGGTATAAATTTGTTTTCAGGTTACTGTCTGAAAGACAATGGAAGAACCTCCGTGACCACTTTTATATCAAAGAGAAAAGGGAACATGNNATTTTGACACGTAACCACAATTTTTTCACCTGCGTCGTCAGAGTCGTCTGCGTCTACTCGTGGAAAAGCAGTTTTACATTGTGAACGAACTTGGGTCTCCATCAGCACACTGTTTGTTGATTCATGACAGGTTTGATTCAAATTGGTCCATTGGTTTCTGATAAGTCAGTCATCATTTTTCTAACAAATATTTCTTTGGAGATGATATTAGAATTATTGAATGTTTGATAGATAACAGTGTGTGTGTGTGTGTGGGGGGGGGGGGGGGGGGGGGGGGGGGTTATTTCAACAGCCTGTTGGTATTCCAGTGGGTAGACCTACTAACTGAGTTCCCCGTCTTGTTGACTCGTTTCCTCATTTGCTCACTTGTTGCCTTATTTGTTTGAGACTGTCTACCTACAGAAGTTAAAGAAAAATAAATGAAATGAACGTTGTCTCATCCATTACTTCATATTTAGCTATGCAAATGCCGTTCTTCCACTCTATAATGAACAATGAAGCGTCATCAGGGGTCAATCCAGCGAGATTACTCGGAACTTCGCATTTACTCACGCCAATATCTTAAAATTTTTGAGGGTCGAAACTTACATGTATTTGGTTAATGACGGCGGTTATGGAATTTATCCTCTGAATGAGTTTTCATTAGACTACGTGCGATACGGCATAACCAATGAGGGTACTGAAGATCGAGTTATAAGTAGATTGTTCACAAGGTACCATTGTATCCAGTTGCATCCTTTTCTGACATCCGCTACCTCGCATTATTAAGTATCATTTAAAATCAAACAATGATAATAATTGTCTATCTTCTGCATACAAGTGACCTACATAGTTAACGGTAGGCGTTTAACTACAAACAAAATCCTACAATAAACTTGATCATAAACTAAAGATGTATCATGTTTCTTTCATACAAGGCTCCATAATTCAAGCTATCTTATGGAAAACAGACTATGAATGTCAATTTTTCACAGCAGTGACCTTCACAGTCATGCGCGGATCTAGACTGGTAGGGGGTCCGGACCTCCCTTGAATTTGCAAAATTTATACCACCACTCGTCAATTATACATAGATTCTCAATTTAACAGGGGTGGGTTTTTCCTTACCATAAGTCGGACCACCCCTCAACCTGGAAAAGTTGGAACCCCCCNNCCCCCCCCCCCCCCCCTTCTTGGAAAAAAATCTGGATCCGCGCATGATAGTCACTGTTTGACCTCCAGTGCAACCCAACACTTCACCAACTTTGCTATTCTATGTCATTTATCTCTAACACAAGATATCTAGAGACCCGACCATGGGTATAAATGTCTATTTTGCAACAGCAATGACATTATATTTGTGACTGACCACTTGAATTCTAAGGCAACCATTGCATCGTCTCATGAACTAGCACTTGCCATTTGACCAACGCTATCTCAAGTCGAAGATATCATCTGAAAACCAAAGTATGGCCATTAATGTCTAGCAACAGTGACCGTTTGACCGCAAATGATCCTGTACACTATACTTTGTCATAATCTGATATTGCGGAAATTTCGAATCAAATCGGTAATCTCTAACTCATATACATGTTAGCATCATACTGCCTATCTTTAGCAACAATCACCATATTTGAACTAGTAATAATGACCTTTACAATTGCCCGTTTGACCCCAAAGACACTTCCACATCAGTTCCTCTCATAAACTACATATTGTACCATTGCACCAAGGTTCAATATAATCGGTCCTCTCCAACTCATACTAGCATCATGGAGCCAATACACCTACAATGTAGGCCTATGTCTGTAAATTTTATCTTTAGCAACAATGTCTTCCATCAGTACTGACCCAAAGTCATACAAGACCTTCTCATAAGCTAATATTTTACCAAGTATCCATGGTAACTATGACCTCTGACTCAATTTGCCATCTGGAAAATAACGTGAACCAATGGCTGTATTTAAGTCTGTAGATCTAGTTAGCAACGTGATTGAAATTCGATGTAGACTGTTTGACCTCAGACTCCAATTCACGTCGAACATTCTCATAAGTTTCCATTGTACCAAGTTCCAATATAATATGCCATCTCTGTCCAGAAACTATCCAGACAGACGAAAATAAACACAGTTCCTGGGCTTATTTCACCGGATGATGACGTCCATTGAATTATACATGTATTTGAAACATATTATTTTGATATTTACATTTTAAAAAGTCTCGCCCGGACTAATCACGATAATCTTGCGTATGTCCGGCTTGGAGAGAAATGCGAGCTCAAAAAAGGAAGATGGAGAGAAAATAATAATTGTAAAACAGCTTCCCAGGAATAGGCCTATATCATTTAAAATCCTTTTACTTTTTGTGATTTTTTGCGTGTCGGTCTATAGGCTACAAACTATCATCCAGTACCGAGTGTTAGAGAAGCCAGGTCTCAAATTCGAACCGTTGAGTACTTAACGAATATGTACTTACTGTGACCAGTTTTTACTATTGGGGAAAACCAGCCGTTCCGTAGAGACTCGAACTCAAGACCTCCTGGTTTAATGGCTGACACGGGGCCGCCGTGGCCGATTGGTTAGCGTATTCGACTTCGAATCGAAGGGTCCGGCGTTCGAATCCGCGCAGCGCCACGCTGCGATTGGCCGTCCCTGTCTTTCGGATGAAACAGTAAAACCCGAGGTCCCGTGTCACAGTAGATGTTGGCACACGTTAAAGAACCCTCCCTACTCTACGGCCAGCAGTGCTGAGCATAGTCAACATTTGTCATCCTTCACCGGTACACGTCCACGTCCCCACATGAGTGAAATATTCTTGTGTGGGACGTTAAGCAGCAATACCACTACTATATAAAAAAAATACTAATAGCTGATACCTTAAAAACTGCGGAACCGCGATGCTTCTTTCGGGTTTACAGTTCCATGGGTAGACTTAATTATACAAAAACTACTAGGATAATTTCAATGGAGAAATATGCATTTTTTCATAAAAAATAATCAAAATTTTGCATTAAAACGACAGTCTCCCTATTAGTGGGAATGAAATGGCAAGTATATAAAATATGCAGACTAAATAAAGGGTGCACTGACATGCTAAACCCACCATACCCTACTTATCTATCTACCGGGAAAATGATTAACCGAAAACCAACGCATTTTTGTTCGCCCATCAATGCATATGGTAAAGTCACAAAGCATGACGTTGTGTTGATCGCTAGGAGCGAACAATACTATATCTAACACATGACCAGAACACCGGAAAAACTGCGCGTGAAGTTACATTGAGCAGACACTACTTATAGATATATAAGTCCAAGTAAAACTTCACTTGAAAAGTATGACAGCGACCGCGTAGAGGGGCGTAGCGCTGGCGCGGATCTTAGTTCTAAAGTCTGAAAAATTTATGAAAACAAAAGATATTCCACAAATATAGGAGAAAAGATGGTGACTGGTTTTGTAATCTGGACCGGGATTGTCATCGTCGTATGTATGACATGCGTTTCGTCTGAAGGTAAGATTTTAATTTTTGTTTTACCCTTTTTATACTTTTCACTCTGAGACAATATTGTTCAAGATTATTTTTTATGTTACAAGACAAAATAATTGAAGCAATAGGCAATAGAATAGTACCGGTGTCCGTGAGTAAATCAAGGAATCTTTTTCTAAATATAGATTTGTTCTTTCGTGTTTTGAATTTCACGGTTCGATTAATTTCCTCTCCGGGTATGTATTGTATGCAAGGTGCGGAACATAACTTTAAAATGACGAGTAGGTGAATGGGTTCAGAAACACTCATTTAAAAATGAATATTAATTCAGAATGACAGAATTTGCGGGGAAAAAAGCCAACAGGAGACTCATCGCACTGACTGGAGTAAATAATGAATGAAAAAAAAATTTTTAAGACAAAAAGAGACAGTTTTAGTTAAATGTCATTTTCATAAAGAAAAATTAAAAGTTATATGAACTGAACAAAATAATTTGAAACAGACTTTGAACAGTTTAATTTAAAAATTATAAGAATAAATTAAATGTTTATCTTAAATCGAACTATCGGTGAATCCATTTAAGGGGGAGGGGGGGGGGGGTAAAAGCCGGTGGCAGCTTAAGAAACATTATCAGCCTCTAATTCATTTTGTCTGTTGGTTTTGTTAAGTTTAATATCTCAAATATCATTAAATTACAAGGCATTTAAACTTGCACAATACACACAGACAACACACCCTCTCCCCCCCAAAATTAAAAAAAAAAACAACACAAAAGAGGAAGAAGAAAAAAGAAACAAACAAATTAATACACCATAAGTGAAAGAAAGAAAACAGACACAACTGAAAACCTCATAATATTTGGAAAAAGCTTTCATTTCCCCCTTTGTCAAACATTGTGTGGATACCTCACTTTTTGTTGTAATTGTTAATGTTTTTGCTTGTTTTTCTGCCCTCAATTTTGTTAATCCATTTTTTTTACCACAAACTTTTTAAAAGAAAATTTTGCCCCTTCCCTTTGGTAGATCCTGTCATGTCTCGGAAAAATATGGTTCAACTTTGTCAATTAAGTTTGGAGTTTTACTTATTTTAAATTCTGGGTTGTTTTTGGTTCTAAATCTTGACTACTCTTCTTGTTTTGTTTGTTTGTTTTTTTTTTTTTTCGGGGGGGGGGGGGGGGGGGGGGGGGGGGGAGGGTATTCTTACATGGTCAGCCATTCACTTACTATCTGGGACCTTAGCTCACTGGGTGTCCTGATTATGTCCACTGACCAGACCAATGAAGTTGTACCTAATTGATCATCTCTTGATACACTAGTGTGAGAGACCTGTGTTCTTGACTTTGGTCACAAGTGTCATGATATACATATTCCTATGTCCTTGACTTGAGACACTAGTGTCTTGAAATACATCTGNNCACATGAGATGCACCTGTTTTTGACTTGATACACAATGTCATGAAATACACTCTGTTCTTGACTTGAGACACTAGGATCATGATGGACCAGTGTTCTTGACTTGAGACACTAGGATCATGATGGACCAATGTGCTTGACTTGAGACACTAGGATCATGATGGACCAATGTTCTTGACTTGAGACACTAGGATCATGATGGACCAATGTGCTTGACTTGAGACACTAGGATCATGATGGACCAATGTTCTTGACTTGAGACACTAGTTGATGGACCAATGTTCTTGACTTGAGACACTAGTTGATGGACCAATGTTCTTGACTTGAGATACAAGGATCATGATGGACCAATGTTCTTGACTTGAGACACTAGTTGATGGACCAATGTTCTTGACTTGAGACACTAGGATCATGATGGACCAATGTGCTTGACTTGAGACACTAGTTGACGGACCAATGTTCTTGACTTGAGATAAAAGGATCATGATGGACCAATGTTCTTGACTTGAGAGACACTAGTTGATGGACCAATGTTCTTGACTTGAGACACTAGGATCATGATGGACCAATTTTCTTGACTTGAGATACAAGGATCATGATGGACCAATGTGCTTGACTTGAGGTACTGTGTAATACAATACATATACATGTACCTTTGTTCTTGGGACACTGGTGTCATAAGAGACATCTGTTCTTGACTTGAGACACTAGTGTCATGTGAGATCACTGTTCTTGACACGAAAAACTAGTTACATGAGAAACCTCTGATTGAACTGAAACACTAGTGCCATGAGATACCTCTGTTCATGACTTGAGTCATTAGTATCAAGGGAGACATTTGTTCTTGACTTGAGATACAATTGTCATCAGAAACTTCTGTAGGTGACCTGGTACACTAGTGTCAATTGAAACCCTGTTCTTGACTTGAGACACTAGTATCATGAGAGACATTTTTTTTACTCGAGACACTAGTGTTATTAGAGATGTCTATTGATATTCTTTACTTGAGACACTAGTTTTGCAAGATACATTGTTCTTGACTTGAGACAAAAGTGCCGTGAGAAAAATCTATTCTTGACTTGAGACACTAGTGTCATGAAAGACTGCTGTACTTGACTTGAGGTACTCCTGACAAGAGAGAAATAGAATCTATCACCACTTTGTACAGAGACAGAGTAATCTCACCCGAGTGTCAAAGATTTGCAGTCCACGACGAGGCTTGCCCAGTCGTGGATGTTGCAAATCTTTGACTTGAATGTGAGATTTATCTGTTCCTGTACAAAGTGGTGGTTGATTATTTTTCTCTCACCCTCAAATAATGTATCTCTAAGTAGTGAATATACAGGTGCAATACTGCATTCAAGTGGACGAAATACGTCAAAAGTAGGTCAAGACTTACTGGTAGTGACGTTAGGGGGTTCAAGACAAGCATGGGGGGTGCGAGACAGGCATACATGTATCTCAGAACGGGTACATTGATGGATTTCTCTGTCCGGGGTGAGAGAAACCCTTTTCCTTAACTTGTAACACTATTATCATGAGATACCTCTGTCCTTAACTTGTAACACTATTATCATGAGATACCTCTGTCCTTAACTTGTAACACTATTATCATGAGATGCCTCTGTCCTTAACTTGTAACACTATTATCATGAGATACCTCTGTCCTTAACTTGTAACACTATTATCATGAGATACCTCTGTCCTTAACTTGTAACACTATTATCATGAGATACCTCTGTCCTTGACTTGAAACACTATTGTCATGGGGGCCCTCTTAAGAAAACATTTTTGTAAAAAGTCATAGGCACAGAACCTGTCTGTCATCATTGGCTACAGGTCCTAAGAGACAAAATTGCAATGGTTGTAGGGTAGGGCAGGTAATACTTTATTTATTGTTTGTCTTGGTAGGCTAGACTTCCCTGTCATATCTTCTGGTTCCATTGATAGGTATTACTGTAGCTTTTAAATGCTATTTTTTTGCAGAACTTCTGATGTCCACACCCACATCCATACAGAAGATTGATGTCAACTCGGGTACACAAACAGCTGTTGTTACCAAGGTAAGCTAAATGTTTATTTCAAATCCCTTTCTTCCAAAGCCTCAGGTGAGATGTAGTTATTGCATATTACCAGTCTTCTATGCGACGGTCGTATACTTTTCACATGTTGGCTTCTTCTTCTGAATCACTTTAGGATTTTTTATGAAACTTGTCGGGTTGAAGCACTTATTGTCTTGTGCAATTGTGGTTGTTTTCTGCCTGGATCTGCCCAAAGGTGGAAAAGGGGCAGGGTCAAAAAGGTAAAGGATTGTGCCCTCCTTTGAAACGAAAAAAATTCTCCAGAAGGGCTGCATAGATTGAATAACTAAAAACATCAGAGTTACCAAGATGTGTTTTTCATTCAATTCGAATTTGGATTTTTACACATTTTTTTTTCTTTTTGGACTTTTTCAGATATGGTTTTGATTCAGCTACTGTAATTTAATCACAATTTTGCCTCTTATTTGATCAGTTTGCTTTATTTTACCTGTAATTAGACTAAGGTTTCAAAATGCTTTCTAGAAAAAATTAAATATGATGAAATTTTGAAATTTTTGATTTTTTTTTTGCTTTGTGAATTTTTTAACTTAAAAAAGCGAGTGTTTTTGTTTACACTGTAAGCTTGAATGAGTTTTGAAAGGAAACATATAATCTAGGTACCCTACCAATTTTTTAGTTTGTGTTGTTTCAGCCAAATCAGTATTATTATGAATAAGTCTGTCTATTTTAATGTTATCCCTGAATTAACAGAATATGCCAAGTGATACCAAATGCATCTGTATTTAACATTAAAATTAAACTTCTCACTATAATGATCAAATCTCAAATTAGTTTCATATCCTAATATCTAGATAGTGTTTTGTGTACAAAGACAGATAGAAAAAAGTCAGAAAGATGCAAGCAAGAAATAAACATTTATTATCATAATACAATTTGACATCCTACTTTCCCATAAAATTTGCCAACAAGCTTATACTTGCCAAGTCTTTACCATAAATAGAGAGACTTCCCTATTCTTTACATAAAATTTTTGATAATTTCCTATGAAAAAACAAATATCTCCCTCAGGAAAACCTTGAATTTTCCTAAAAATTCTCAATAGTATTTAAAGCCCATACCCCCAAGATTGAAAATCAACCCTATGGAAATTGTTCAAGTTTGGCAAGTCTGTTACATTTGGTTGGATTCATTCATTGTTGATCATATAAAATTGATCACAAGTCTATCCCTTGGACAAGGAAGGAACTTTGTCTGACCTACATAAAAATTACTACATAACACAGGAAAATGAGAATTGAGTATTTCAAATTTTCTATTTTTCTAGTCATTTTGTTCAAGTGATTTTACATGTAGATGTAAAACTGTTTCAAGGAAATCATTTGATTTTACCAAAAAGCCAAAAAAAAAAAAAAGAAAGAAAAAGAAAGGAAAATTTAAATATTTCAATTCACAACTATCTGATAACATGTACAAGGTAGGCCTACAATGTAAGATTCTAACCGAAATAAAGATTGTTTCCTCTTACGACTCAGTGACCTACCATGGTCAGGTAAAAAATTTCTATTGGTCAAGTTGACCAAAGACATATATAGTCCAGAATGTATTTGAAGAAACCATCCAAGAGAAGTAACGAAATCAGTCACATATATGTACAACATGGCAGTTGGTCTCAATTCAGGTGATTTATATAGGAAAAATAATTTGGGGAACCATAGATTTAGGTCACATGAGACAGGTAGTCCTTTAATTCGGTGGGTTGCTAAGGTACATGTAGGTTGGACTGTATTGTCAAGAATTACGGGTTCTTTTCATATTGTCCTCCCATTGAAATACAGTTACTATTTATTTTCTCAATCAAACATGGACATTTGAATTGAATTTCGGTTTATAGATCTGCTATAACAATATGCAGGTTAAATGCATATTTGGAGGGGATTGAATAATTCATATTACAAATCAGAGTTATGCCCCTTGAACTTGGAGCGTTTTATAGAATTCAGTTTCTAAACTTTGCTGTCAACAGAGGCATTTGTATTCCCCTGACATATCTAGTTGTTTATTTAATCCTGTTTATGATTGGGGCCTTCAGGGCTGAATTGTTAGAGCATTACGCTTTATACCATTTTGTCTCTCACTACTGTCTCAGGCACTCAGCAATCGTAATCAGAAGTCAATAGCAAAGGAATGTTCTTCTTGACCAAACGTTTGTGCATCCAGGCATAAAATACTTTTTATTTAATTTTGTTTTGAAGAATAATGGACGATTGTTGGGAATTGCAGCCCACATAAAAAACAAGCAACTATTCTGGTCAGATGTTTCTTCCAATGGGATGGGGATCTATGTCGCTAACCTTGACGGGACAAATCAAAGGAGGATCGTAAGTTATGAAGGTAATGTATAAAATACCCTGTTGAATAATTGTCATTGCTCTAAAAATATGCATGTACATGTACCGAATTTGTTCTAATAGGGGCGCTGGATTAACTTGAAAAGATCAAATCTTAAACAGATCGAATTAGTTTGAATCAAATTGATACCCCTTTCTCAGTATTTATTTCATGTTTTCCCACACTGACCACTTTCAGATATATTTTTCCAGCATACCAGGATGAGAAAGTTCACTTTCAGATCATGAGGTCATGGGTTCAAGCCTCATTAGGGACAACTGGTTTTCCTGCTTCATGTCGGGCAGTAAAAACCGGTGGCCCTGTGTCATAGTATACATGTACATGTATGTTTCATGTAGCAGACTAAAGAATGCTCACTGTTCTTTAGCTGTAAGTGCTGAGCATAGAAGGAAATGTTTGACATGGAACCTTATTTTCAACTGTCTCATTCAGGTAATGCAAGAAACATGATTTGATTAGAAGGAACTCCGACCTATTTTCCATCCAGAGTCCATCTTGTCTATATGGTTAGCATGTTTGACTTCAGATCATAAGGTTATGAGTTCAAATCCGCTCTTGGGAGATGGCTGGTTTTTCATGTCCTTCAGATGAGGTGGTAAATACAGAGGTCCCGTGTCAAAGTAGGTGTTGACATGTTAAAGCACTCTCCCTGCTCTATGGCTAGTCTAGCTAATCACAGGTCAAAATTATTGCGCTTCAGTAGCAATGATGATATTTCCATATACATATAAGTGAAAAATTCTTGAGTTTGACAACAATTATAATTAAGCCAACCAACCAACTTGCTATTCAGTTATTTCATTATCATCTATGACTATCGTATTTCTAGCTAATATTATTCATACCAGTAAGTGTTTTAGGAAATCTTGTTTCTGACTTGTCTCGTTGAGTATTTACATCTAGGTCACTGATATAAGTGGTAATTATTTCGGATAATTTGCTTTTTCCGCTGTTGTCATAGAATGTGACATCACTTAGCCACAGTACTTTATCTCGACTCTTTGACTTTGGTCATGTGACACTACAGATTTATAAGTGGAACAATTATTACTTACATAGACAGAATACCTAATGGAGGATGTTACAGCATGGTTAATGTCAAGAACATGGGGATTTCTCAACCCACATTAATTACGTTGTTCAAATGTTGAAGAATCTAGAAAGGCATAAGTGTTCCTAGGAAAACAAAACACTTGTCTCTTTACTGAGAAAACATTGTGATAAAATACAACTGAACTCTGTTACAAATTTAGTTAGACTGGTTTTGAAGCAACATCCTCTCTTAGTGAACTATTGAAATTGAATCCAGTATAATCACTTTAACAGTACTACTTTGTTCACTTTTTAATTTTGATTTTCAAATTCATGCCACACTCGACAATCTGTCGGTCATCTGGTGTTGTCAGTTTTTCTTGAAGGATGACAGAGGACCCAAATACAAATGTACCCGGAGGAGACCATCAGCCTTTCTGACTCTAAACTGGCAAATTTTCTTGAACTCTATGAACGCTAAGGTTTACAAATTTAAGGCTCGACCTTGAGCTGACTACTTGTACACTACTTGTGAATGACCAACAGTCTGTAAAAGCTTCAGTATCAGAACAGATCAGGCCAAGTCTGTCCAGCTTGCTAGGGTTTGAGTTAAGTAGCCATTATGAGAGTCTGAGCCTCATAATGCTTGCTTGTCTCTGTCTTTTTGGATGATACAGAACAGACTGAGACTGGGGTCGCTGTAGGTGTCAAAACTTCTGTAGCGCTAATCATGCAGGTTGATACTGCTGCAAAATAATTTATATAATGTGGAAACAAGTGAAAAAAACTTAGGCAAGAAAAACAATTATAGTCTAACCTGTTTTAGCTGAGCTCACTGAAAAAAGAACTACCTGCCATATGTGACCTAATATATACTTCTCTAAAGTGGTTTTCCCTCTAATTAACCTGAATTAAGAGACCACCTGTCATATATGGCCATTTTCATATCCTCCCTTAAATAGTCTCTGAAAAGAGGACTCCACAATCTCTTTATCAATAACATCATACAGTAAAACCTGCTTTAAAAGTTACCTCTGTATAAAAGCCACCTGTCTTTAATGCCTATCTTTTAAGCTTGACCTTGTATAAGAAATCTTTTCCATATGAACCTCTATTTAATGGCCACCTATCTTTATAGAGCACCTTTATCAGTCCCTTTTAGTGGCCTTTATTGATCAGTCACCACTACATCGCTTCCCACAGGCAACAATATTAACATTTTGTCAAATATCCCATCTTTCTAATATTCCAAAGCACTTAAACTACGTATATATGTCAAATTATAGGCTGTCCCTTCCCCACTTCTTGCATAAACTTAAAACCCTTTGACCTTCTTGATTTTCCACTACACGTGTTTGGGCTTTTTACATTTTTGCGAAAAAATGAACAGAAAATATATTCCAGGGACCCGAAAATTGATTGTTTCCAACAGTCTAGTCATTCGTCATTTTTTTTCCACGCTTTATTGACCACTTTGTAATAAAGAATTGCATTATACACCAATCAGATAACATCTAACATCCAAAATAGCCGCTCCCCTCTTCCAACTTTTAAAGCCAACCAAGTTGCCCCTATATAGTGGTGTCTCAAGGACTCTATTGACAATTTTGATTGTTGGCCTACATGTTTCATCTGTTATATCTCCTAGAAAATATCTTAATTTGCCCAGGATTATCCATCCCTTCTTATTCTAATACTAATGTCAACCCCCTTCATTAGTAAAAATTATTAAAAAAACCAAACAGGCTCCTATATTAAACAAGCAGGCTGTCATATAAAAGTGAATGTGTGACACAATTATAAGTGTTAGTTCTTTCAAATCGTTGGAACCTCATTATTAAGACCATGCCTCTAAGTGACTGGCTAAAATTGGTCCTATTAGTGAGGTGGTCTCTTAAGTGAGGTTGAAATAGGCTAAAATAATGGTAAGCAGACTAAATGTTGATGGTTTTAATAGTGAGGTGGTCTGCTAAGTGAAGTGGTCTTCAGATGAGATCCCACTGTATCTAGGTTGTATGGCAATGACGCTCAGTTAATATGTTAATTTTGTTGTTCATGTTGGAGTATTGTTTTTATATGTTCCACTCAAGATTGCAGGTATCTTTCACTTATATGGAGATGTCAACAACTGTGGGTGCATGGCTACAGATTTGCCCTATGCTTGGCACTGACATGCGTTGAGCAGTGAGGGCTATTTAATGTCCTAAGGATAGAAATAAGCAGTCACCTCCGCTTGAGGGACTCAAACTCCTCATACTCACGAATTAAAAATGTAATATACTACCACAAAGTGGGATGGCACTCACACGTACATGGGTGAGAAAGTTTGCCAGTTTACTTGTGGATGGTCAGTGGTCTCTTATGGGGTAAGTTTGATTGGGTTTTCTCTTTCACCTTAAAAAAAATACAACAACAGCAGCAACAAAAAAATGGCTGCCACGGTATGACTGAAAGATTTATGATTGTGGTGTAAAAGAAAACAACAAACATATACATGTACGTACACAAAAGTACTTTTTGAACAAACTTAATGTATAACAATTACATTTTGTACCGACAATTGACTTTCAGACATGAACCCAGTCGGTCTAGCTGTGGATTGGATCTTTGACCACTTGTACTGGACGGATACTAACTTCAAGTCTGTCATGATGTCCAACTTGGACGGAAGTGGACGTGTCACTATCAGTTCTCAAGGACTGGTCATTCCCCGTGGCATTGCGGTGGACCCATACACTCGGTATGTATAACAGACACATTGTCCTTTGCTTATACATGTGTGGTGAAACTTTGTTAATCCAGACGACGAATTGCTCCCAAGCAAATTGTCCAGATAAATCAAACATCACCTTTATCATGATCAGTACAAATATAAAATTGTGTACCCAGAAAATGTTGTCTGAAACGTGAAGCAACCAGATTATTGGGTCTGGATTAATGAAGCTTGACTTAGGTTCATATCACTTTTATTTATGAACAGAAAAAAAGATTTTAGATGGTATATAAGTCCCTTTAATTGTAACCGTACACTTGTGTGACTTAGGTTGGCAAAATGATATAGATACCCACAAACACATATACATGTACATGCACTGGCATCCTTTTAGCAACTGATTGTTTCTGATGACATAATTTTTCAAGAATCTATATAATTTTGCCAACCAAAGTAGCTGAATTGCACTTACAGTGAAAGGGTCTATATAGAAGGA
The DNA here is from genome assembly GCA_016161895.1 of Pinna nobilis. Classification (NCBI taxonomy): domain Eukaryota; kingdom Metazoa; phylum Mollusca; class Bivalvia; order Pterioida; family Pinnidae; genus Pinna; species Pinna nobilis. The sequence goes on from JACSZP010030213.1 coordinate 14,721, forward strand.
GATAAAGGTATGGTATGGTATTGTTGTTTAACGTCCCACTCAAGAATATTTCACTCATATGGAGACGTGCCGGTGAAGGGCTACAAGTTGCCTATGCTCGGCACTGCTGGCCGTAGAGCAGGGAGGGTTCTTTAACGTGCCAACACCTTCTGTGACACGGGACCTCGGTTTTTTCTGTCTCATCCAAAGGACAGGGACCGCCAACCGTGGAGTGGCGCTGACGCGGCTCGAACCCAGATCTTCTGATTCGCAGTTGAACACGCTAACCACTCGGCCACGGAGGCCCCGGGAGACAAAAGAGTCTTTTCTAAGTCATTTGGGTAAAGTCAATATGGTCCATTGGCTCAAGAATTTGACATTTGATTCTGAAATTAAAGAAAGACTTTTTCAAATTGACCATGGCATTATTTCTCTAAGTATGTCAGATAGGAAAACTGCTTTTACGTCCATGAGTGAAAACCAGTCAATATGTGGCTGACATGACACATAGAATTATGTCCGATCATATGCTATCAGATTAGAAGGAAGTTTTCAACAGAAAATAAAATTCTGCTTTAATATCATGCACATATATGTATGTTATAATCATGATTTTGTTGTATTCTCTATCTGTTTTTGATATTTGTAAAATATAAATCCATGTAATTGTGAAAAAGTCACTAGGACCACAACACTCATTTCACTGTGATTTTCTTAAAAGATTGTTTTGATAGAAAAATCTGTTAAATTGGAATCATAAGGTTTGTTTGTTTGTTTGGTTTTTTTTGTGTTGGTTTTTCTTTTGGGAGGGGGGGGGGTGTCAAATGGACAATTTTGCAGCCCCTTTCAGATTTTACAAAAAGTCCTTATGTGTGGATCACATTTTGAATCATGCTATACTGCCCCTTTTTTTGTTTTTATTATTATTTCTGTATTTTACGTTGATTTTAAAATTGTTTGTTTTTATCTTATCAGAACACTTTTCATTGGAGACCAGGGAGCCCACACTGTGACAAAATGTGACCTTGATGGCAGCAACTGTGGAGTGATAGAATCTGCTAACTTAGATTTGATGTTCTGGCCTAATCAGCTAACTGTAGATCAGAACAGCAGGTGAGTTGTCTCCCCTGTCTTATGTTGATACTGCTATATCTGAAAGGAATACTATATTTTCACTTTTTGTGAAATATTTCTGGGAGGATATTTTAGATTATGTCTTTAGCAAAGGCTGTAGATAGATTTTTCTAATTAGATTTTGGTATGATTATCTTGAAGGTTTTATAACTCCAATACCCTCATATCTTACGGTATGCTGTTCTTTAAATTATTGCTGTAAACATATTATTTAAGAATCGTTACTTATATGGAGATGCCACAAAATATTGATGAATGACCCATGTTTTGCATGGCCACTTAACATTAATGGTCTTTTAATGGGTTGACACCTACTGTGAAATAGAACTTCACTTTGTCTTTTGTGATTCACACTCAGCCAGGGACAGCTGAAAAACTGAGTCAGCTCTGTCCAGGTTTGAACTGACCCCAAGTTATATCATAAACGATTACCAACTTTAGTTTACTATCACAATGAAACTCAGGCTCTGAAGATTTCAAAATAAGGAAAATTTTCTGTCTTCCTTGCTAATTTTTTTATCACTAGGTTACTTAGGAAAACATCTTTAACTGCACATAACATTTATTTAGAATTTACCATGCTTTACTATTTTTCTGACCTCCTTTAACAGAAGAGTGTATTGGACAGAGGGATGGGTACCTTCTATCATGTCCTGTGCACTGGATGCCACAGACTGTCGTAAGGATGGAGCAAGTCTCACCTCAGTCGTGCAGACCAATCCATTGTTTGGAATTTCCATAGGAATGGGAAACACCACTTACCTGACAGCATTAAACAACCAATCAGTGTACAGCTTTCACAGCAATGGGTCCGTCAGAGTGGTGTCCCAGACTATGGATGATCAAGCATTTTTCCTTCTGTCCACAGACCAAGCGAACCAACCATACAGTAAGCTTTTCATAATCATTGAGCAGCAGACAACATTACTGCTGATTTGTTGTATTCACAACAGTTGTTAAACTTCTCACTCGAGAATCTTTCACTTATATGGAGTGAAGTGCAATAGATTTGGTTTATACTTGACACTAATGGCCACGAATCAGTAGCTTTTACTATATCATAAAAGAGGACAGGGAAAACCAACCACAGTATGGTGCGAGTTCGAACCCATGACCTCATGATTCGAAGACAGAAATGCTAATCATGGAGCTGCATTGCTCCCAATAGCTGAATAAACAACACGTACATAAGAATTTCAAGCTTTAAATTGGTCTCTTTGGGGATTGATTGAAGTCAAGCCGACTTCTGTGTGAAGCAGGGTTTTGCAAGGTTCTCACTGCAATCATAACTTTCACCATGGACAGTATTGACTAGATGTTAGTCTCAGCTAATGGAACTACTCACTATTCAAAGCCAGAGTGAATGGAAATCAATCCAGTTCACTGGTTTTTTCATTTTGTACGCATTGAAAATTTTCAGTGATAGATGATTCCTGGTCTACCTTTTTTCATGCATCTGAACTTTGCTAGGTTGTTAGCCTGCCATTTTGTATGCATCTGAACCTTACAGGCAAAAGTTGTTAGCCTGTCATTTTGTATGCTTTTAAACCATGCAGTTAAAGTTTGTTGGCTTACCATCTATACATCTGGGTTGCCCACCTTTTCATTTATCTGAAATTGTTAGTCGTAGGAAAATGGACCAAAATAAGATGATTTGGTGGTCACAGTGTTCTTGTATACATGTCACTCCCGTCGATAGTTCAAAGATACTGCAATCTGGATTACATGCACCAGCCAAACAAACAAATCAATCAACAGATAATTTTCTTGTGTTGTACTAACAATACAAAATTACAAGACTTAATCACATTTTTATTCATTTTTGCAGGGATTACCTCCCATAGCTGTATAAGTAACATGGGTGGATGCTCCGATATCTGTCTGCCACAAAAAGACGGCACCGCCAAATGTGCTTGTACCGCAAATTCCGGCAAGCTTCCACAGAACAACAAATGTGTGGGTAAGTTGGCAATGGTTGGTTGCATTATTGTTCAATGTCCCACTCAAAAATCTTTCACTTATATGGATGTGTCTGAATTGTGTCTGTGTGAACTGAGTGAAACAAATTTTGCCTATGCTCAGTACATATGCCTACTTAAGATTGGGGGTTCTTTAATGTGCAGACACCTACAATAATACAGGTGGAGCATATCGTGAAATATAAGGTTAGGGGTCAAAGTGTCACATTCAAACTGGGGCCGCCGTGGCCAAGTGGTTAGCGTGTTCAACTGCGAATCGAAAGATCCTGGTTCAAGCTGCGTAGGGACACTCCGCGGTTGGTAAAAATGTCCCTGTCTTTCAGATGAGACTGTAAAAACCGAGGTCCCGTGTCACAGTTGATGTTGGCACGTTAAAGAACCCTCCCTGCTCTACAGCCGGCAGTGCCGAGCATAGGCAAAATTTGTAGCCCTTCACCGATACATGTTGACGTCTCCATATGAGTGAAATATTCTTGAGTGGGACGTTAAACAACAATACCATACCAAATTACCATCTTGTTCAAACTGCAGCATGACTGGTTTCCTAACCTTCAGACGACACAAAAGCAACTACCGGGTACTTATTAATACGGTTTCCTACTCACCAAATGTGACAATTGTATGGGACTATCATTTCTATTGGTGACGTAATAATGTTACAGATTCCAATATTCCATAATAATGCCATTCATGCAGCAATCTTGTGTTAAGTTACCCTCTCACAATGCCATTTAAGGTTCTAGCCCTTGACAAATATTATCAGGTATCAAATGGTTTGACATCAAACCCCATTAACATTGTATTTAATGTTGCATTTGTGTATGTTTTATTGCCTAAATTGTAGTCAAATGCAAAACTCAGGCAATTGGAAAAATGCACGTTGAGATACAGTAGAGTAGGTCTATCACGAATTGGCTTAAAGCAAGTTCAATGCTGTAACGAAGAGAAATAAAATCCCCATAAAAATTACTATTTACCTTTATATGTGGTGAATTCTGATGCTTAAAATGAAGGATGCCTATAACATAGTCAAAAGTCAATCCCCTTGGAGTTTAATTGTTATAGACCAACTCAATGAATTCACAAACAATATCTAAATGCATTGTGATGTCAAGAAACTCCAGGGTTACTTTGCTAAAGTGATCGGTTCATAGTGTATTCAGAGAGTCATGGCTAACAGATGCGATGCCCTCAACAAATGGGCAATAGGCTAAATTAGTATTATTAGATGCAGGCCTAAATATCATAGTCATTTTAGTGAAGGTCTAAAGATGACAGAATGGGAATATTAATTAATTAAAGTATGGTTAATTAGGTAGTTGTATATTTGCCAAGTTACTAGGTGGGGTTTTGAATATTGACCTTATCAATCACCTTATGACAGAGCTTGATCTAACTAACTTAAGGATAGGATTCAAACTACTGAATAAAAACTGAAATAGTCTGAGTAGTATAAACGTTTTATACCTATACATTAACCTACAAAAATGAATTCCATCTGACACTAACAATTTGCTGATTTTTAGACAACTTCCAAAGAATTTTCAAATTTCATAATGTTTTTTGCAGTTCCTTCTGAGTTCATTTTGTTTACCGACTTTAATGGTGGCCGAGTAGGAATGGCTGATCCTCTTCTGAACGGCATTGAAACCACAATTGTGAGAGCGGAGAATCCTGTGGCTGTGACCTATGACCCTGTAGAGGAGGTAAACAATATTTTCCTCATCAAACTGTATATGTGTGTTTGTGTCTGTCTGACAGATTTTTTACATACCGTATTTGTCCTAATAAGGGCGCCTCAGGAGTTTTTTTTCATGTAGACTTTTATTACATCAAAAACCAGTCCATCCTTAGGCAATAAACAGAGAATAAACTGTTAATGGCCTTACTGAAACAGTGTTTTTTCCTGCTGTCCAGATGTTATCTAACAGTAACACATTTTGCTACAACACATCACTGCTACATTGTATCACTTCCGCTAAACATTTACCCTCGGTGACAAGGTCATACAATCAGCACTCACACAGTTAATGAAAACATATTGTTTAGCATAGTTTTTGACTTTTTTTTCAGAATCAAATTTGCATCATCAAAGAAAATTTTTAAAAATAGGGGCGTCCTGAACTTCAGTTATGTGCGCCCATCGCTCTTAGGACAAATACGGTATGTGTATTGTCTGTTAGACGAATTGTATGCCACACACTGTCTGTCGGTTAGACTTTTTATAGATGTATATATACATGTATGTATTGTCTATTAGACTAAGTATGTTTATGTGTCTGTCTGTCTGTCTCTGTCTGTCAGACTGTGTACATGTGTGTCATGTTTATAAGAATTCTTATTTGTCACTTACCTGTTAGACTACATACACATTTATTGTCTGTTAGACTTATGTTTTTTATACACCCGTCAAATGATGGGACGTATTATGGTATGGCGTTGTTCGTCTGTCTGTCTGTTTGTTAACTTTTTTGTACGGAGCATAATTCTGTAACGGTGCATGATAGACTCATGAAACTTCATACACATCAAGACCATCACAAGGCGCAGTGCAATGTCCAAGAACTGTTACTCTAGCTGCAGTTTTAACAGAGTTATTGCCCTTTGTTAAAAATTAGTTTTTTTCCTTTGTCCGGAGCACACAAATTCGTTGTTTTCAGTTTTTGTCATTTTCCCTGTAGCAAAACTAGAGACGGGCCTATGATGTGCCTCAGAGGGGCTCTTGCTCTCTCTGCCACACCTTATGTGTTTGACTACGTTTTTCTTTTGTTTGTCATTTTTACTTTCTAAAAGTGTATTGTCTATTAGAATGATAAACAATAAATCATTTTGATATGGTCTCCTACAAGGGAGATTAAAATAGGCTTCAAGAGTGATAAACAGACTGTTTTCCTTGTCTTTGCTGACTGATTAGTGAGGTGGTCTCCTAAATGAGGTGGTCTTTAGGTGAGGTTCTACTATATTTGATCTGTCTAGCATTATATGTATGACTGTATTTTGGGAATTTTCACAGAGACAGTTTTTGACTGAATAACATGTGTTTCCACTGTGACAGTTGTTGACTGAGTAACACATGTTTCCACTGTTACAGTTGTTGACTGAGTAACATGTGTTTTCACCGTGACAGTTGTTGATTGAGTAACACGTGTTTCCACTGTGACAGTTGTTGACTGAGTAACACATGTTTCCACTGTGACAGTTGTTGACTGAGTAACACATGTTTCCACTGTGACAGTTGTTGATTGAGTAAAGCGTGTTTCCACTGTGACAGTTGTTGACTGAGTATAACATGTAACACATGTTTCCACTGTGACAGTTGTTGACTGAGTATAACATGTAACACACGTTTCCACTGTGACAGTTGTTGACTGAGTAACACATGTTTCCACTGTGACAGTTGTTGACTGAGTATAACATGTAACACATGTTTCCACTGTGACCATTGTTGACTGATTAACACATGTTTCCACTGTGACAGTTGTTGACTAAGTAACACATGTTTCCACTGTGACAGTTGTTGACTGAGTATAACATGTAACACATGTTTCCACTGTGACAGCTGTTGACTGAGTATAACATGTAACACATGTTTCCACTGTGACAGTTGTTGACTGAGTAACACATGTTTCCACTGTGACAGTTGTTGACTGAGTATAACATGTAACACATGTTTCAACTGTGACAGTTGTTGACTGAGTAACACATGTTTCCACCGTGACAGTTGTTGACTAAGTAACACATGTTTCCACTGTGACAGTTGTTGACTGAGTAACACATGTTTCCACCATGACAGTTGTTGATTGAGTAAAACATGTTTCCACTGTGACAGTTGTTGACTGAGTAACACATGTTTCCACTGTGACAGCTGTTGACTGAGTAACATGTGTTTCTACTGTGACAGCTGTTGACTGAGTAACATGTGTTTTCACTGTGACAGTTGTTGACTGAGTAACACGTGTTTCCACTGTGACAGTTGTTGACTGAGTAACATGTGTTTTCACCGTGACAGTTGTTGATTGAGTAATATGTGTTTCCACTGTGACAGTTGTTGACCGAGTAACACTTGTTTCCACTGTGACAGTTGTTGATTGTGTAATATGTGTTTCCACTGTGACAGTTGTTGACTGAGTAACATGTGTTTTCACCGTGACAGTTGTTGATTGAGTAATATGTGTTTCCACTGTGACAGTTGTTGACTGAGTAACACGTGTTTCCACTGTGACAGTTGTTGACTGAGTAACACATGTTTCCTCTGTGACAGTTGTTGACTGAGTAACACGTGTTTCCACTGTGACAGTTGTTGACTGAGTAACACATGTTTCCTCTGTGACAGTTGTTGACTGAGTAATATGTGTTTCCACAGTGACAGTTGTTGACTTAGTAACATGTGTTTCTATTGTAGGATATCTACTTCAGTGATGCAGCACTAGGGGCCATTTATAAGTGTAAGATAGATGGAAGCAACCTACAAGAGTTCCTGAACAGTTCTCATGGAATAGGCCAGGTTGAAGGTCAGTGGCAATTCTCCATCCTCTTAATAATACCCTTTTGACTTTGGAATGTTGAAAAAAGTTTGTATCTAAGAGTAATGCTATCTATTTTATATCAGTATTTTCATAACACAAAATTATCATGTCACTTGATTGGTAAATTGGCAACTGATTGCCAGACTATCAATTTATTATAGTCTGCACAATTTGTCTAGTATGCCACTTCAGAGACAAAAGTGTATGATCATTATAGACAAATGGACTTTATCTACAGATTCAATATCATTTCTTTACCAAAGTCATTTTAGAAGCTGGCCTTTATAGGAAGGTGGTCTTTTGTAATGAGGTGCCTTATATCATGGTAAGGTTGACTACATTATTCTGAGATTTTAAGAAATCAATTTTTTGTCGTAAACAGGTCTGGCAATTGATTTTAAACAAAGACGTCTGTATTTTTCCAACCCTGGATATGTGGAGAGGAATGGAGTCATCCAGCCATGGCATGTAATCGAGATGATAGATCTGTCCGGCAAGAATGAACGCTACAGTGTCGTGACTGGGGTGGAAAAACCACGAGCATTAGCCATCGACTCAGACGCAAGGTTAGGTTAAGCGTGAAATCTTCAATAAATATATAGTATCAATAAATATATATTTATTGTAATAAATTATTTTGTCAGACATAATGATTGAAATACCGTGTCATGCTATGATTGGCTTTTCCTGTCCTTAAGATGAGACAGAACAAAACTTGAGGTCCGTGTCACAGCAGGTACCCTCACTTCATATTATGGCCATAAGTACCAAGCATAGGCCAAATTAGTTGCACTTTACCTACAATGGTGAGGTTTCCAAATAAAGTTAAAGATTATTGATTGGGATTTAAACAACAATAAAACCAACTGATAGATTGAAATAACAGTACTTTGATTTTGTGATTAGCCTCTCCCCCAAGAGAAATAAGGAAAAAAG